>JAZHYW010035608.1:0-56145 GCA_037355805.1 Ixodes ricinus
AAATTTTCCGTGACAAGTTGGATCTCATTTGTCACGGCTATAGGTGGCTCCCTAGGTGGCCCCAGATTAAGAGTGTAGTTCTTGGAAAGTACTTTGAACGCCATTGGAAGTAGCTGCGAAATGACTTTACAGCTTGATTCTCATTACCATGTTGCACTGCAAAATGATTTATTTCGAATTACTGTTCGCTAGACGAAATCGCATGTGTAACTTGGTAATGTGTCTTTTCCGGGGTGGGGAGGGGGGATCTGTCGGGCTTCAGCCCCCCCCCCCCCTTCTCCCCTTCCCCGAGAAATTGAAAAGTTTTCGCCTATGTCTGGGAGGACGCATTGTTTTCCTTTTGAGAGCTCATCCTGCTTGTATCTTGTTTCCAGGCTTGTTGCAATCGTTATGCTCATGAAAGGGTCGGCCATTGTGGTTTTTACCGTAGCAGACTAAAACATAAAAAGAAATCTGCGTATTTTTTATGTCAATGTGACATTCCTTTTTATTGGGAGCTCGTTATCATTTTGAGTCTGCATCTTAGGTCCTGGCTCGTTGCCTGTTTTTCGTTCAGTTTTTTCCGCATCGAGTTTGCGATCGGTTAAACTCTGCGCTAAGGGTGTGCGGATTAATATTCCCTTCATAAAACCCCGAGACAATGCTTTTTTTGCAAAGATCGAAAAATGTATTGAAGAAAACGAGTACGAGATACCGAAAAATGCAATTAAGCTAGAGTAGCCGAAATTCACGATCATATGTGTCTCCAGGGCACCGAAATTACGTCCAAACGTCATAGGCATACAGTATGACTTGATAAATGCACAAATCTGCGCATTATAGCAATGCGAGTGCGGCTTAGACTGCTCGTACATCCTACGAAAGGCGCGGCATTCGCTGTTGATATGTGTGACAGAATTCTTTGCGGGCACGCCTCGGGCGCATTCCAAACAGGCTTGTTTCACACACCCGTTATACTTCGAACACGTATGCAGACAGTGTTTGTATGACCGGTGCAAGACCGGTGCTGCCGTTTGTTCAGTCAAAACTGAGCCGCACATGGCACCGTCGCAAATATTCCGTTTCCCGCAAGAAGGTGTGGGTCACATTTTATTACGCCGAACCGTTTCTAATGAACCGGTAACAGCCACATGAGATTACGGTTCTGTTCCGGTTCGGGTTGAGTATCGGACATTTGATTTCGGTTACAGTTTTAGTTAAAAATGACAGTTTGCTCTGGCATTCGGTTCGAGTTTAGTTAGACAGCCTGGTTAAACCTTTGCATGCTAATCCTGCATGGTTACAACCGCCGCTTTGTCGAGTGTCGCGGCGCCAGGAACGACACCTCGTATGTCTACCGTTTGGTCACTTCACTGTGGGTGAGCCCTTTTCAACTTCAACGGAGCATTAGCCAGTGAGAGAATGAATTCTCCAGCCACCTCCAGTCTAATGATACTGTCTTAAGAGCCACTTACCACGCGCTAACGAATTGCGCCATCAGCCCGTAAGCCCAAGATGGAAATCTACACAGCTCGCATAAAAACAGAGCCCGTTCCTACCGTCCATTGCGGTCAAAAGGCATCTACTTTCATTCCCACTCCATTCCCACTCCATTCCTCCCACTCCCCCCCCCCTTACCGCGGCCGGGATGCCATTACCATTCCATTCCGGGATAATGAAAGTGCGGAATGAATCCGGGTTCATTACAACTCCGAAGTGGCAACTCCGCAACTCTTTGTTGAAAGGACACATTACGTCACGGTGAGCGCAATCTGTGCTCAACGTAACGGCAAACGCCCCCTCTAGTGCTGCAAAGCACTTGCGTACAATCTACGAAACGTTTATTAAGGCGAAAGTCTAATGTATTTCATCCTTCAGTCGACCTTCAAAGTCTTTGAGCGAAAACACGTCGGCGACAGGAAAACGACGAAAATACGCCAAAAGCGCGTCAAACCTGCGGCGTCAAAGAGCGCGGTGTCTTCGGAAATTCGCTATCACGTTTACGTGACCAATCAGGGGAGTTACAGGCAATAAAATTAAGAAGGAGGACAAAGCAAATAAAGAGGAATCAAAGTGAATTAAGTAAATCACGTGTCTGTCTTTAATGCATCGGCGCTTGGGCTTTCGTCTTCAAGTCGTCTTAGGGATAATATAAGAAACCCTGTGACTTTTCACCTTTTATTTCCAGAAAGTATTGGAAAGAACTGCTCGTGGGCGATAGATATTGGGAAGGAGTTCGGATTTTGTGTGCTTAACGCTATCTACAAGGAACATGATAGTTTGCTCCAAGCACTTCCAAAAGATGGGCTACGCGCACCTGCCTTCAGTTAATTCTTAAACAAATAAAGAAATGAATGTAGCAATTCTAAGCGGGTTTGAGTTCCGATCGTGAGGTGTTCTTAACACGGGCAGTTTTTGGCAAGGTCGGTCGCGACGATGCGAATAACACGGTACACAGGTGTAGTATATTGTACATTTGAATATCTCTTTTGACAGAGCAATAAATAAAACCCTAAAACACGCCGATGGTGGTATTATTCAGTTCTTGAATAGTGTCACCGCAGGCTGCCTTAGGTACGGCAACGCTCATGGCTTGAGATGAAAATCGCGCTTGAAATGTGAACGCCGGAGAAATGGTCGCCTTTCATCTCCAGTGGTCTGCAAAAGTGAAGGGGGGGGGGTTCTTTACCTTTGCCTGCCACCGACTACAGTGTTTTTCGGCACATGGCTTGCCAAAAGACCCTCGACGTAGCTCACCCTCGGTGCTGCCGGCAAAGCCGTGTTTTCTCGCGAAAAAATAATCAAAAGGCAAAGCTTTTTTCGACACCGTTCCTGCAGTCTACCATGGCTCACAAGTTGCTATCCATTGCAGAAGAAATATCACCCGTAAAGATAAAAAAATTAAAAAAAAACTTTTTTTTTATCGTTTGCGTTTTAAAAAGTCGTTTCACGGCTCACCCGTCCGCCTTCCCATCGCTGACTTACACGGGCAGGGAACAGTAGGAGTGTTTCAAATCTTTCCAGTAGAAAGTCGCCTCCTGCAACTTACGCGGCCCGCGTAATCGCCAAAATTCACTAACTCCACAAAAATAAAAAAAAAAAAATTTATTTGTATAAAATATATTGGCTAGTATTTGAGAAAGGTTTATGGACACGGTATGACAATTTACAGCCAAATCGTAGAGAGTCAGAAATCGGCGGTGTTTTATGTCCCTTTCCCAAACTGGGAACTCGCGGAGCCAATACGAGTTCGCGCCTCCCTATCGGTGATGCAATAAATACACACAAAAAACATTAAACAAAATCACCACAAGAAAAGGCATTAAATTACTTCTCAAATAGAACCACTCATTAAAAAAATTATTCTGAAATAGATGAATGATGAGTGGCCAAAGAGCGCTTTCATGCTGTCATACACACAAAAACGTTAAACAAAATCACAACAAGAAAAGGCATTAAATTACCTCTCAAATAGAACCACTCATTAAAAAAAAGTATTCTGAAATAGATGCTTGATGAGTGGCCAAAGTTCGCGGTAATGATCGATACCTGATAGGAAAAGAGAAAGAGAGAAGGACTTGAAGAGCGGGGTGGCACAAGTGAGTGGTTCGAGCTGTGACCGGCCGAAGCTGAACCAACCAGGGCGTCGCCGTTTCACCGGGCCTTCTGTCGTCATGGCGCCGACCTGTCCAGGAGTCAGAGGTACCTGACACCAAGGTGTCTCCTCCTGGCCACAGAAGGTTGCTCGAAGACCGGGCCACCTGACCATCATCCGACTGCCGGGTGCTGAACTTCTTCGGTACCCTGGCCACATTTCGCAATCGTCTCCGAAACCGATAAACCCGCAGCCGAAGCACCCACCACGCCATGCTGCGCTAAAGAATAAGCGCCCTCTCTTCCATCAATATCGCAAGTTTGGCAGCAACATCGCCCACCCTAACGTGACTGACTCTGGTGACTTTCGTCCACCCACTATATTGTCTGAAGGAAAGATTTCGATATTCTTCCTAATACTGTTGCACACATTGCATATGTCGTTTTCAATCCCATTTCTAATGTAGAGTGAACGTCTTCCAAACGAACAAGTGTCTCGTCTTAATCTATGAATGCCAAAAGGAAAAAAGAAATAGAAAAATGATCCTCGTGACAAGCACCTAAACTGCCACAGTATGTGGGACCTTGGCCTTAACTTCTTAAACTGTCATTTATATACAGGGCGTCACCTGAAAAAGAAATAAAGGTTTGTTTCACCGCAAAAAAACTAGGCATTGCCGAACGTCCATTCTCCGCCGAGAGGTAGCGCCACAGGTCCGAATTAGATACCAAAGTTTCATCGCGAACCAACCTCTTGTTCAAAAGTTGTAGGAATTTTTCTGAAGCTTTTAATGAGAAAATAGGGCCCATATTCGCCCCGTTTTAGATTTCTGACGCCATAGAACTTCATGTACTTGAAAGCAGCGTCGGCCGCCATTTTCCCATATGAAATTTAAAGAAAATCGTTTATGCGGAGCGCGAGTTTGTCTGCTTCTTTTACAGGTGTTATGGTGGCGAGCTCTGATTAGGTCTGAATGAAGGAGATGGAGTAGACCTCAGAGCAAGCTGCACTGAGGTCTAGCCACAATCCTCCAATCAGAGCTCGGCATTCTGACGTCACCCCAAAGGCCCTGCTTAAGAAGCAGACAATCTTGCACTCCGCATAACTTTTGAATAAAATATTGGTTCGGGCCGAAATTTTGGCATCTGGTTTGTACCTCTAGCGCTATCTTTGGGCGGAGAATGAGCGTTCGGAAAGGCGTAGCTAATTTTTGTGGTAACAAAATATTTCCTATATATTTTTGAGGGGGACACCCGTAGGTCAAAAACAAATTAGGTGCCAGCATTGATCCATATAAGACGCCAGATGAAACGTTTCTTTTCATGATGAATAGCGTTCATTCAAACATAGAGATAGCAAACTGTAAGGTAGTTTGTTAACCAATCATGAATTTAGGTCGTCCGAAAATTGTTTTAAGTTTATATAATAACTTCATGTAGGATACTCTAGCTGTTGAATGCTTTGGGAAAGTCTGGCATCCACCTGGTTCCTATTATTATTTATAAAGGAAAGATCACGAACGCCCAGTTAATCGGATCGCAGTCAATAATTTTCATCTGAAGCCGTGCTCGTAGGATTAATAGAACTTTGTTTTAAGAAAATAGAAATGGTGCTCAAGCACTTTTGCAGCAAGTTAAAGTGAAAAAGATAGGCATGTAGTTAGTGCTTTTGCTTCTGTTACTATAATTATATATAGCAATGACTCGCTAATTTACGGTTTTCGAAATTTTATCAACTCGTCCGAAACGCTTCTCGTTCGCTTATAGAAAATAATTCACAAACGGCGGGATATTTTCTGCGGCGGGATACAGAGCTGACGCTGTCGTACTGCAAGAGCACGAGTGCATGTTCAATCCGGCGCACGGCAGCGTACGCCGAGGTGACTCCGGTTGTTTGCTCAGTAATGGCGGCACAAAGCTCCTGGGAGCAGGCGAATTTTTTCAGATGGAATAAAGAAAACTGCGGGTGATTCGAAACGTGGATGATAATCATATCACCCGTACTTTGCACCACCAGTATTGCGCCTGTTACATAATGCTTTAGTGTATTTTATTATAGAACGTTCGCTTTTCATACGTCTTGGATTTTTTGTCTTTTGCACATTCGTTTACATTCCGAGCAGTTACCTTGTTCTGTTGCTTTTTTTCTCGAATTCGGCATCATCAGATGCCTAAAGTTCATGAAATAAAGAGAAATGAATTTTAATTTTGTATGAATACGAGACCATTAGGCCCTCTTAGCGCCGGACGTCCCTCTGACAATAAAGTTGTAATACACAAACGCAACACACATGAATACATGTAGATGTTATGGTTTGAACAGATTGAATAGTCGCCCAGTTTTGGCCCTTGTTGTGCACTTCAAAAGAGCAAACCAAATTTATGGCAAAGAAAAGAACTCGCAGGAAAAAGCATAAAATGTGATAATGCCTGACTGATTTTTCCGATTACCTTGAAGGCAAATTTGGAAAGAACATGGCAACTAGTGTAGTTAACACCTATGGCACTGCAGAATTGTCACCCAAAAACGATGGATATCTCTGCTGCTGACGACGTCTTGTCTCCGGGCACGGTCCTCAATCAGCACCTCCTGCCACTCAGCAGGAGTTCCTGCTGAGTGGCAGCAACTGGAGAAAAAGCGGACAGCAGAAGACAAATTAAGCATCGGTAAAAACGGGAAGGTCAAGCAGTCGGGAAAATATTTAGCACAGCTGAGCTTAATGTATAGCTCCCGGCTTGAGACGGGGTTGTCCAAAGACACGCTGATGTGTGGAAGTTCTGACTACGTTGACTACTGAGATTTATTAACCGCAGTGGTCAACGAATGAAGAAATAATTAATTTTAATTTATTATTCCTTTCGAGGCTACGTTTCCTTTTTGCAATGTCTGTAAGAAATGCCTTGCGCATGTCGCTGGAATATTATACCTCAAGCTTAAGGGTTATGCCTCTACGACAGTTTTTCTCTTCGCGTCTGTCCAGTTGAAGAATTTCTTAATTTCTTTTGAACTTTCGGTGCGAAACCTTTAACTGCAAAAGCCGTTTTTTTTTCATTTTTTAATGCGGCGTTGTAGGACGTGTTCTCTTGACTCGTTCGTTGGCTTTTGGAAAGAAATTTTTAGTATTGGTACCACGTCGACTTATCAATATCGAACAGCTTTTAAGTTCAGGTGACCTAATATGTTGTAGGGACGGGATTTGGGCAAACACATACCGCACTCGACATGATTAATTGGCTGCCATAAATTAACCCTTCAAGAGTGTCATGAGGCATCGAGTGACAATGGACAAAAATAGTTCAAGGAGGGCATACACATTTTTTTTCTGAACACTTCCGAAATGGTATACTGTTGTCGTGTTCTAAATTCTGGAAGATCGCGTTGATTTTTTATTTTCACCAAAAATTAGAACTAATTATGGTACTCAAAAATTATCCTACCAGATTACAGATATCCTAAACAAACATTATTGCGTGTATGAGATGGCCCAGGAAATCACTTCCATGTTTCATCTCAAAAAATACCTAAGGGAATATTTTAATGTTGCTTGTGTACATGCCTAGTGAGTTGTGTTATTATTCAGTGCTCTTTGATGTTGTTTTTTGAGGCTGAAGAGTTTTTAGCTGGCTGAAATAATTTCTTTCTTGACTTGTGCTGCGAGCTGGCTTTTCATTTTCATTTTATTTCTATATCTCTATTTGTGCCCTGCTGTTGAGTGTTGTTACAGGGGTTCGGACCCAGTCAGGTGATTGTATTCGCCTTTTGTCCCACCCCTAACAATTGTGTCAAAGAATAAACAAATGAAAAAATACGAGGATGATTCGTGACAAATGTAAAAATCCGGGAGATTGCCGAAAGCGACGTGCACTGGAAGGCTGCGATCAGGCCGAATGCCGGACGCGGTCGGGTGTAGACACGTGAATTCGGGAAACTCCCTCCTCCTCTACATTTCTTCTTCCTTCCCAGTCCAGTTTCGGTTTCGAGCAGTTGCATTGTTTTAATTTATTTAAAATATACGTGGCGCTTTTGCAAAATATTGATTGGTTAGCCTGCTGACACAATAATAAATCGCCTGGGGAAAAAATTAAGAACTTTTTTGCTGGGTGTCAGTGTTTCTTTAAAGGGGTCATGAAACGATTTGTCAACTTTTTCCTTCTTAGTTTTCCTCCTCAACTCACAAATCGCGCATTGTACCAAACAGTTCAAGAAGACGGAAAGAAGGGACTCCCCACTTGCTCGGGCCCTCGTTTTATGAACCCGGACACCGTCGATCTCCTTCTATACCCGTTTTCACCTCAAGAAA
This sequence comes from Ixodes ricinus, assembly GCA_037355805.1. Classification (NCBI taxonomy): domain Eukaryota; kingdom Metazoa; phylum Arthropoda; class Arachnida; order Ixodida; family Ixodidae; genus Ixodes; species Ixodes ricinus. The sequence goes on from JAZHYW010035608.1 coordinate 7,875, forward strand.
AAAGGAAGTTTTGCTTCATGTTCCTACGCCGCGCGAAGTAGTTCTTACAATGTTTGGTTGTCGGAGGCAGAAGCGATGTTTTTGGCGTTTGAAACGTGTACGTCTTAATAAGGTAACATATATCTAATCTACAATGCACCTACATCATATCAATTCTCAGCATAAAGGGGAAATCAGTAATGCTCCGCGAGAAGCTTCACTTTTTTACTACGGTTCTTGAGGTGAAAACGAGTATAGAGGATAAGCCCGTCGCTCAAATCTCGGTCAAATGTTGCTTTCCCCCTCCGTCCACCCCTGACCTCACAGTGCTGTGGGAGCTACGTGCTCGCTGGGCCAGCCACACTTTTGCCACGTGACCACGCTCTCTCGCGCATACCCACGCGAAGAGAATGAGTTCAGGTGATGAAAGGGAGGCGGCTGATTGGTCCGGCAAGCGCATAACTTCCACCGCACTGTCAGCATAGTGGTAAATGGATTAAGTGAGACCCAGTGTCGCGTGACGTGCGTTCGAGCCGGATGACGCGCTTTGGGTACCGCTCAGGTATCACAGTGAAAAGGCAGGAAGTTTTCGAAGGGAAGGAGGTACGAAATAATTCGCTGTGTATTCAAAGTTTCGTACCGAAAATCAGGCTTTTGACTTTCTACCTTCTTTCTTTCGGCCCACTAAACGATATGCTATTAGTAAAATCCCAATCTAAATTAATTTGTCCTATCCCGAAATTCGCTTCATGGGTCCTTTAAATTCAAAGGTTGTTAGCAAGCGCACGGTTTAAGATAGCTGCGAATATTTGCATTAGTAAATTGAGTAACATTTCTAACAATGGAACAGAAAACAATGAGAATACGATTTCTTTGGGAACTTGACATACCGACTGAACATGATAAAAAAATAGCGCACAAACACACGAATGCAAGAACAACTCGTGAAAGGACTGAGTGCGCAGGCGAGCTGGTGGTAGCCAACGTTATTAGATTAGCTCAGTTACGGAACTGTTCATAGACGCTGCATGCACGAGCAGTACACCCCCCCCCCCTCCCCTCTCACTGACCACGACTCGCCTTACGTCGTTCGACGCGCCGGACGGCTGCTTTGGTAACTGCAGTGTATTCTATGGGAGACGTGCGTTTCGAAGCTCAGCGTCTAGATGGCATTCCACCGAAATCTATGAAACACACAGTTCGTAAACGCAAATCTAGATGGCGCTTCGAACGATGGGAGGCGGACTGGACTGAGTGAGGGGGTACCTCTACTCCGCTGGAGTTCGACAACTGAGGCGATTAGTAACGTTAGTGGCAGCTAATAATGTTGTTTACTACCTGAGACAGATGAAGAAAATGAAGAACTTTTAGTCGAAGGAACAGACACAAAAGGAAACGTTTTTGAGACGTTCCCATCTGTGCCTGTGCCTTCGACTTAAAGTTCGTAATTTTCTTCACCAGCCTCAGGTCTTAAACGACATGACAAGGACAGGAAAGGAACACAGAAGACAGACAATCGCTAACTCACAACTGAAACATATTGTACGGGAAAAGAAGAAAGAAGCAGCAGTGTGCGGCATGCACGAGAAAGAAACACTGGCACCAGGGGCGCAGCAGGTACATCAGACGGATTCGCCAGTCTTGAAAAGATGAAGTAGACACGAACGTGCGGAAGGCTCGAGAGAAAACTCACCGGCACGAGGGGCACGGCAACGACTTCAACCGTATTATCTAATCTTTAAATATAAAATCTCCTTGTCAGTTAAGGAAACAGAAGGCTGGCTGACAGAGCTGTCTACCAAACATACTGACAGTTGTTTTGAAGTGTAAAAAGCACACCTGTACACCGGCTGCATGAAGTTCACTAGAACTCGAAGCTGCTAAATTAAGGCAATTATTTGAAGGGAAATTGAGCAGTTCGCAAGTCTTGTAGCATCAAATTGTCCGGAACTTTAAGCTTCTAAATAAATGTAGTACACATTAATTCAGACTGAACGCTGAACTAATTATTTTGCATAAAGAAGGTAGAACATACAGAAGTAGTGTATAAGCTGATATTGAGCAACTTTTTGGGAAAAATATTCTTTCGAATGGAAGATTTCAAACCTAAAAGAAAATTTACAAGTCACAAACTAGGCAAAAATGCAATTGCAGTGCTTGTAAGAGTCCCTTGCACATATTTTCCCCGGTCTTTCTGCTGCTTTAAATAGAGGCTGAGGAAGATGAAGCACATGAAGAAACTACATGACGAATGAAAGCCTTCTGGTAATGTTATCAAAGACGTTTAAAATTCTCCTTTGAGGAGGAGAAGGAAAGCTTACGGAGTAGAGGGTACCCTCCCCTCCACCTCCGTGCCCTTCCCTTCTTCTCTCCCGCTCCTCTCCCTTTTAGAGGGAATTTTTAGCTAAATATCTCGCTAAATTAAGCCGAAATTTTCCCACTGACTTTAGCGAGGAACATATTCCCGCTATATTAAGCTGGAAATTTACAAAAATTTCTCCGCTAAATTTAGGGACGAAGCTGAATTTGTGTCGATGTCACGTGGCGTCAATTTTCCCGGTGAATCTAGACGGAAAAGTTTTCCGCTAAATCTAGCGGAAATGTTTTCCCACCAAATATAACTGAAAAATTTCCCGCTATGTTTAGCGGAAACGTTTTCACGTGCAACGTGTGACGTTACAGGTGACGTGACATGACATCACATGTGACATTGCCTGTGACGTCACGCGTGTCACGAATGACGTCACAGGTGACATCAAGTGTGAAATTGTCCCAATCAATTTAGCCGAAAAAATCGCCGCCAAGATTAGAGAGAAATATTACCCTCGTGACGTCACACGGGACGTCACGTGTGATGTCATTATGAGAAATGTTCTATAATGCAAAGCGCGGTTACGCCGACGCCGACGCCGCTCGACCGTTAAACGGGTGCCTAAGAGCTGCGCTCCAAAAAGGATGAAGAGAGAACAAGACATGTCTCTAACCGGCTGCGTACATATTTATGAATGGCCTGCTACACAGGCGAGCGTTTCAGTTGTGGCTTGAGTGAAGGAAGACGACAGGGCGGTAAGGAAAGAGCAGTAGAGAGGAAAGTGAAAAGGAAGCGACACAGAAGACGGGAAAGTGAGTGCGATAATTAAGCCTAGTCCTCGTAGGTAGGTTGAAGCTGTGTGCCGAGATCTGCTATTCGGGTTCAGGATCGCTGACAGAGCGGGTCTAATATTCCCCAGAGAATGACGTATGAAAAATTGTATAGAGACAACTGAAACTTCCACCAGGTGTCATTTTTCAGGGAACATTGACTCCTTGTCACTCAGGTTGTTCAACACCGAAGTCGCATATCTCTGTTCGCAACCCACTTAGGTTATTGAGAGGTAAATCTCTATGCTAAATTTCTTGTTCCCTAGGTTTCTTTTCTTTTAATTTTTTTTCACTTCACTTTTCTTCAGCTACCTCGTTCTGTGTACTCAATACATGCTCATACTGTTATTTGGCAAGGTGTATTGTGCTGTCGTCGTTCTCCTTTTTTATCTTTCTCGTATATACTTTAAATATTATAAACAGCACATGCATGGTGTGGTGATAATTGAGCATTGCACCTTCTCTGATTCAATATTGTGATATTGTGACTTGTAGATTGTAAAAAAAATGCAAATGCTTATCAGATCTAGCTTGCATCCCGGTGAAGTGGTCACGCGCAGATAGGTAAAGCGTGTAATTTATATTGAAATAAGCTATTTGTATATTTAATTTTTTATTATTTTGTAACACCTGCTTTAGCGATACAATTACGCGCCACTTTTCAACAACCTGACTATCGCTTATTTCAGCAATGTTTTTAGGATTCTTCGAGATGTCTCCTTCAGAAAATAAAGACGTTTCCACCATCCCCCTGCGAGGGAAAATCGAATGCCAACCATTTGACAAGCATATCGCGAAGCTCAACACCTGTTCCTGAAACCTCCACCGATGCGGACGCAAACAGTGTGTCTAGACTCAAAAACCCTCTCTAAAATCAAAATAGGTTATAGAAACTTTACGTCTCACCTTTTACTGGCACTGCCGCAGGATTGGAGCGCCGAAGGTAGCCCGATCTGGTTGCGAAGGCTTCCACTGTCCGAAGCTGTTTTTTTTTTGTAAACTCCACTGAAGCGTTCATAAAATAAAGATACATTTTTCATTGAAGCCATTGAGAACAACAAATGTGGCTGCGACAAGTGCATATCGCAACTCCGGCCAGCCGCTCCCCATCTCGCGATCGAACAAAGAACCAGAGAAGCGGGAGCGTCGGCGAAGATGGTGGCGGCTCCCCACCATAGCCGCAGCAGATGCAACGCCGACGTTCACTGGATCATCCCGAGATTTGTCCCTGCTGCAAAGAAACCTTGAGTGCAAACCTGCACCACCTCGTGTGGGAGTGCGGTCACTTCACCGACGCATGAAAGAGGGCGCTTAGCCTTCTGCCACCCGCATCGAGGTCATTCAACCTGGAGGGCTGTGCCCGGCCTGAGGGAGTCTCGGCCAGAATCGCAATGATCCTGGACTCGTTTCTCCTGTATTCGGAGAACACGGGCCTGGAGTCGCCATTCTGAGTCCGGCCCTTCCTTCACCACAACGATTGTCTCAGAGCCTGTTCTCTCCTGCAACCACGCCTAGGGTGAGAGTTTGAATGCTTCCTGCAATAACGTTTACTGCCTTCCTAAGACGGTCGAGGGGACTGTCAGACTTGGTGCTGCTGTTCTGGTTGGCGTTTTCGGCATCATGCGGTTTTCGCGAAAAGGCAAGTGCGTTATAACAGGAATTGTTGTGGTTTGCTTCGCAGCAGCGTTGCATAAAAGGACCATGATGTCTCGTTTCAATACTTGCAATATTACATCACGTCACGTTGTGCACACTCTGTGCGCAACGTGACGGCAAAAGCCCCCGCTAGTAGAGCAAAGAACTTGCGTATGGTCAACGAAATGTTTATCATTTCCAGAAAGTATGGACCTTTGCAGTAATCCCCTTCTGCGAGCTGCCATATTTGTCTGCTGGGCTGTGGAGTGCCTCCTGAGCGTGCGTCCACAGCTCAGTGGCTCAGCAATTTTCCCCGCGTGATAAGCGAGGGAAAGGTGTTTAGGAAATAGCCATCGGGAAAGAGTTCACAGTTTATGTGCTGAAAGACCTTTGCAGGGAACATGACAGTTTTCGCCAAGCGCTTCCCAAAGACGGACAACGCTTACCTGCTTTCACTTAATTCAAAAGGCAAACAAAGAAATTATTATAGCATTTTTAAGCGGGGTTGAGTTCCGACCGGGAGGTGTGCTTAGAACGGCCAGTTTTGGCAAGGTGGGTCTTGACGATGCGAATAACACGGTACACAAGTGTACTATGCTGCACATGTGAATATTTCCTTTGACAAAGCAGTGAATAAAACACCAAAACACGCCGATGTTGTTATTATGCAGTTCCTACATAGCGTCACCGCAGGCTACCGTAGGCACGGCTATGCTCCTGGCTCAAATTGAAAATCTGGATTCAAATGTGAACTCCGGAGATGAATTCACCACTCCTCTCCAGCATTCTACAAAATTGGAGGGAGGGGAGGGAGGGAGCTTCCGATAAACTCTACCTGTCACAAACTATAGATTTTTTTTTCAGCTCATGGCCCGCGCAAAAGCGCCCTTAACGTAGCTCACCCCACTGCTGCCGTCGAGCGCCTTTTTTCACCCAAAAACAAGGATAAAAATGCAAAGCTTTTCCCCACACCGTTCCTCTGATCTACTGTGGAGCACAAATTGGTATCCATTGCAGAGAAAATTTTATCCTTGAAGCTGACAAATAAAAAGAAATATTTTCTCCATCGTTGGCGCCCTGGAAAGTCGCTCCACGGCTCACCCGTCCGCCTTCCCATCGCTGGCGTACACGGGCAGGAAAAACTAGGGATTTTTCAAATCTTGCCAATAGAAAGTCGCCTCTGCAACTTACGCGGTTGGCGTACTCAAAAACCCCAGTAAGTTCGGGGAAAAAGTTTATTTGTATAACACATTTTGGCTAGTATTTGAGAAAAGGTTATGCACAAGGTCTGACAACTTCCAGCCAAATGGAAGACTATAAAATAATCGGCCGGGTTTAATGGCCCCATCAAGAAATGGGAACTCTCGGAGCAAGTGCGAGTTCGCGCCTCCCTATCGGCGACGCGATAAATATATACACCTTTCCAAAAAACGCTCCTAGGCCGCCGCCATGTTGCTGATGCTGATGCGGCTGGTGCGACTCGCGCGCCCTCTATCAGCTAGAAATTTTCTGCCACTCTCTTGGAGCTGTGAAGACCCGCTCAGCGCGGTTCTCTACCTGTGTTTTTGCGGTTTTGCATTCGACGTTTTCTCGCCCCTCTTGAAAGTATCCACTTAATTTTTTTATGCGTGCTGTGTACCCTTTCTGTGTTATCTTCCATTGTGCGAAATAAGGCTGGTAAGTGCCTGCCATTCAAGCTTTTCTGCTTGACATTCACGGGAAACGAAGGAGGTGAAGGACGTCGAACGACCCTCGACGCGATTTTGCGAACATTGTTCTCCCCCTCCCAGAGATAATCCGCGTAGAATCCTCAGTCATCTCCAAAAATAGTTTGTCCGGGTTGGGGTGGGAACCGGGTCAGTCGCGTTCGTTCCTTTGACTTGGTGCTGTTGTGAAAAAAGAAGCTCTCCACGAAACGTGCCCCAAAACGAAGTCATCTTGGATTCCGTCCGATCGTCAAGATGTGACTGTTGTCGACTGTGACTGTGTTATTTGAGATCTTTCTCAAATAAATTCTTTTCGGATAACGCTGCATCGTGTGGTACGTACAATATATTGTTCGAATGTTAACACTTTCTAAATTGTATGTCTGTGTCCTGTTCATCGCTAAACACGTTATTTGTGAGCGTGACAAATGCATGCCTTTCGGCTCTCTTCTGTTGTAATTTATTTTTGACAGCTAAGCGCTTTGTCGTTTGTCAATCGGCGAATCGCGCGGAGCCGTCAAAACTTATCGTAAAAAAACACAAAAACTAGAACTATACATTCAAGTCGCATTCGTTCTGTCGCGCGCGTACCCAACAAAAATAGTAAATAGATTTTTTTTCTTCTTTCAAATGTGATACAATGCTTTCTCAATGACCTCGGGAAAATGCATGCACCATGAAACACAAAATACAGCGGAAAAAGATGAGAATTTATCCGCCAGCAGTGTTTAGAACTGCGCCTACGCAGGCTGCGCCTATCGAAATCACAGCTCCACTCGGTTAGGGTTAGCAGGGACGCCGGTGAGAGTCTAGCCTCAAACCCAGTGACTGGGCTCGAAAACGGTTTGCTGCCCCTGGGATCGAGTCTTTTTTGGAAAGGTGTATACAAACAACATAAAACAAAATATAACTTATACCACAAGAAAAATAATTATATTACCTCTCAAACAAAACAACTCATAAAAAAATGTATTCAAAAATAGATGAGTGATGAGCGGCCAAAGAGCGCTGTCATGATCGATCCCTGATTAGGAAAGAGAAAGAGATAAGGCCTGGAAGAGCAGGGGTAGCACTCGGAGTGGTTCGAGCTGTGAACGGCCAAGCTTGAACCACCTGGGGCGTCGCCGTGTCACCAGGCCTTCTGTCGTCACGGCGCCCACCCGTCCAGCGAGTCAGAGGTACAGGGGCGGACATCATGATGTCTCCTCCTTGCCACAGAAGGTTGCTCGATGCCCTGGCCACCTGGCCATAATCTGACTGCCGGCTGCTGAACTTCTTCAGACCCTGCCACTTTCTCGATCGTCTCTGAAACCAATAAGCCCGCAGCCGAGGCACCTACCACGCCACTCCGCGCTGAAGAATAAGCGCCCTCTCTTCCATCAATATCGCAAGTTCGGCAGGAACATCGCCCACCCTAAAGTCACTGGATCTGGAGTCTTTAGTCCACCAACTGAACTGTCTGAAGGACAGATTTCAATATTCTGCTTAATACTGTTGCACACATTGCATATATCGTTTTCAATCCCATTTCTAATGTAGAGTGGACGTCTTCCAAACGAGTAAGTGTCTCGTCTGCCATCGGAAACAGGAGACACGGCAAAATTAAAATAAAAAACTGACAAAACAACAAGTCTCAAACACAGCTTCTGGTTTATTTGAACACAACCGCTCTTATATTGCCGCGCGCGTAGCTGGCCAAGTGGACTGCGCGGCCGTGGCCTAACGGTTATCGTGCTTGCCTCCCACGCGAACAGCCAGGGTTTGATTCCTGGGCACGTCGCGCCTTTTATTTATTCTTGCAATTTACTGTTCTGGTAAATTCGAGAACTCTGTTGCGTGTTCGAGGTTAGAATGTTTTATGCGCCAACCTTCTACACCGATTGTTCGAGAAGCCCACGCGTGTACAAAAGGGGCTCCGTGTGGCAAGCCGTAGTCAGTTTTGCCCCAGTGCTCGGTCCTGCGGTTTCGCCGACAAAGCCACCCGCGACGCTCTGCTGTTTTCTTCTCTTCCCTTTTGTTTTAGGCACAAGCTTGACCCATTAAACGTTTAGTTTCTTCACTTATCATCGCCTCATCAATTGTCATTCGTGACAATATATACACCACGACCCTCATCTTCAAAGTCGAAACACCTCCTCTCCACTCGGTCACCGGCATCTCAGGCTGAACCAATGACATGTGCTACCTCCCTTCCTTTCACACCAACCAAACACTGACCCCGGCAACCTCAATTCAGATATGACCAGCCACCCATGATAGGAGGCATCTCAAACACACCCCTGCTAATGTTGGAACCCGCCCCCCCCCCAACCCACACACAAAAAAAGCGAATGACACAAGCTATTTCCTTTCCTTTATCACCAAACCAAAAAAGTAACCCCGACGACCTCCATTCAGAGAGCGACCAGCCACAGCCGCTAACAGGCATCTCAACACAAACACTACTAACGTTGGGAGGGAGGTAGCACATGTCATTCGCTTCAGTCTGAGATGTCGGTGACAGAGTGGAGAGGAGGTGTTTCGGCTTTGGAGATGAGGGTCGTGGTGTATATATAAGAGCGGTTGTGTTCAAATAAACCAGAAGCTCTGTTTGAGGCTTGTTGTTGCTTGTTGTCAGTTTTTTTTGTATAGTGTCTCCGGTTTACGATGGAAGTTCTTCACCAGCTCGCCTGTGCTTTTACCCTTTCTTTGTCTCGTGTTATTTCTATGAACACCAGAAGAAAAAAAAGGAGAAGAGAAAAATAGATCCTCGCGACAAGCACCTAAATTGCCACAGTATGTGAGACCGTCACCTTAACGTCCTAAACTGCCATTTATATACAGAGTAACACCAGAAAAAAAATTCAGTTTTTTTTTCATCTTAAATAATGAAAGACGTTTACAATCCCCTGTAACGCCGAAGTAGAGCGCAGCCCTTGAGGAGGAGGAGGGGAAGGTACGGAGAGGAGGCTATGCCCCTCTCCTCTCCTGCTCGCCTCCCATTTAGGAGAAATCTTCCGCTAATCTTAGGGGAAATTTTCCCGCTAAATTTAGCGGGGAATTTTTCCGCTAAATTTAGCGGGGTAAATTTACCCATAATGCACCGCGCGGTTACGCCGACGCGGACGGCGACGGCGACGCCGCTCAAGCTGGAAACGGGCGCCTAAGAGCTGCGCTGTAAAATAAACTATGCATCGCCGTACGCCCATTCTCCGCCAAGAGGTAGCGCTAGAGGTAAGAACCAGATGCCAAAGCTTCAGCCCGAACCAATAGTGTTATTTAAAAGTTATAAGGGATTTCCCGAAAATTTCAATGGGAAGATGGGGCTCATATTCGCCCGTTTTCGATTTCTGGCGTCATAGAGCTTCATGTATTCGAAAGCGGCGTCGGCCGCCATTTTCCCATATGAAATTATTAGAAAATCGTTTATGCGGAGCGCGAGTTCGTCTGCTTCTTTTACAGGTGTTATGGTGACGAGCTCCGACTAGGTCTGACTGAAGGATAGTGGGCAGACCTCAAAGCAAGCTGCATTCAGATCTACCCACTATCCTCCAATCAGAGCTCGGCGTTCTGACGTCACTCCACAAGCCCTACGAAAGAAGCAGATGAACTTGCGCTACGTATAGCTTTTGAATAAGATATCGGTTCGGGCTGAAATTTTGGCATCTGGTCTGTACCTCAAGCGCTATCTTTGGGCGGAGTATGAGCGTTCGGAAAGGTTTAGGTTATGTTTGCGATGAAAAAATAATTCTTATATATTCTTGAGGGGGACACCCGTAGGTCAAAAACAAATTAGGTGCCAGCATTGATCCCTATAAGACGCCAGATGAAACGTTTTCTTCTTTTTTCATGACGAATAGCGTTCATTGTAACATACAGCTACCGATCTGTAAGGTAGTTTGTTAAGTAGTCATAAATTTAGGTCCTCCCAAAATTGTTTCAAGTCTATATAATAACTTTGTGGAGGATACCTTGTTGAATGTTTTGAAAATGTCTGGCATCCATCTGGTTCCTATTATTATTTATAAAGGAAAGATCACGAACGCCCAGTTAATCGGGTCACAGTCGACAATTGTCGTCTGAAGCCGCGCTAGTAGGGAATATATTATAACTTTGTCCTAGGAAAGTTGAATTGTGCTCAAGTGGTTTTTGCTGTAAGTTGAAGTGAAAAAGATAGGCATGTAGTTACTGCTTTCGCTTCTGTTACCATATTTATATATGGGAAGGACTCGCTAATTTCTAGTTTTCGAACTTTTATCAACTCGTCCCAAACGTTCTCGCTCGCTTATAAGATTGATGCACAAACGGCGGGATATTTTCTGCGGCGAAATAGAGAGCTGTCGCTGTCCTAGTGCAAGAGTACGAGTTCATGTTCAATCCGACGCACAGCAGGGAACGCCGGGGCGTCTGCGGTTGTCTACTCAGGAATGGCGGCACAAAGATCCTGGGGGAGGAGGATTTGCCCAAATGGAAAAAAGAAAATTGCATGCGATTCGAAAAAGCGGATGAGAATCTTATCACCCGGGCTTTGCACCGCCAGCCTTGCGCCTTTTATATATATATACGTATATGCTTCAGTGTATTTTAATATAGAACGTTCGCTTTTTATAGATCTTGTATTTTTCGTATTTTGCAGATTCGCGGAACTTCGGAGCAGTTATCTTGTTTTTGTTGCTTTCCCTCATATTACGCAATATCAGAAGCCTAAAGTTCGTCAAATAAAATGAATTAAATTTTCATTTTCTACGAATACATCAGACCATCACGCCCCCTTCTTCACGCCGGACAGGGCGCCCCTCTGAAATTAAAGTTGTCACACACAAACACAACACCCAGATGAACAAATGTAGATGTTATGGTTTCAAGAGATTGAATAGTCGCCCAGTTTCGGCACTCTTTGTGAACTTCATAAGGGCACAACAGAATGCATGGCACATTAAAATAACTCGCTTTAAAGATAGAAAATGTGATAATGCCTGACTGATTTTTCCGATTAACTTGAATGCGAATTTGGAATGAACATGGCAACCAGTATAGTTAACACCTACACCACTACAGTTTTTTCACCAAAAGACGATAGATATCTCTGCTGCTGACGACGTCTTGTCTTCGGGCACGGTCCTCAATCAGGAACTCCCGTTACTCAGCAGGAGCTTCTGCTGAGTGGCAGCAACTGGAGAAAAAGCGGACAGCGGAAGACAAGTTAAGCAGCGGTAAAAACGGAAAGGTCAGAAAGTCGGCAAAATAGTTACCACAAGAGCGCTTAATGTGTAGCTCCCGGCTTGAGACAGGGTTGTCCAAAGTCATGCTGATGTCTGGACGCTCTGACTGTGTTGACCGCTGTCATTTGTAAATCGCAGTGGTCAACAAATAAAAAAATATTAAATCTCTAATTTATTATTTCTTTCGAGACACGCTTCGTTTTTGCTTTGTCTGTACGAAACGCCTTGCGCCTGTCGCTGGATTATTATACGTCAAGTTTAAAGGTTATGCCTCTACGACAGTTTTCTCTTCGCCCCTGTCAAGTTGAAGATTTTCTTAAGTTATTTCGACCTTTCGGTACGGAACCTTTAACTGCAAAAGCTCTACCGTTGACTTTTGGAGCCAACCTTTTCAGTTGTGGTATCGCGGGTACTTATCAATTTAGAACACCTTTAAGTCCAGGTGACCAAACATGTTGTCAGGACGGGTTTCAGTCAAGTAGATGACGTACGCGACATGAATAATTGGCTCTCGTAAATTAACCCTTCAAGAGTGGCATGAGGCATCGTGTGACAATGGACAAAAAAAGTTCAAGGAGGGAATGCACATTTTTTTAACACTTCCGAAATGTCATATTGTTGTCGTGTTCTAAATTCTGGAAGACCGCGTTGATTACGAGGATGACTGGGGACGACTATAAAGGTCCTGGAGATGGCCGACAGCAACGTGCACTGGAAGGCTGCGATTAGGCAGAATGCCTGAGGACGTTGGTTTCGTTGTAGCACTGATGCTGGCTGTTGTCCTGGCAGGTAAGTGTGACGATGCCCGTGGTTTTAGATAATAAACGCCATGAACCACGTAGCTTGGTTAGCGATGAAGTACCTAGATTATGTCTAAACACGCAAGGCTCTCTGGCGAAAGTTTGGTTGAAACTGACCTGCCTCAAATTCGGTTCACCATATTGACAGACACATCTGAACTAGTAAACAATATTACAAGTCACAATGATTGTTTTCTTCGCGCAGTTGTTGATGTTTTAAATTTGTTCCGAGAGACTTATATGCTCTGCCGAACAAACTGAAAACCTGACGTCAAATGTTTAATATGATTAGTACATTGCGTTTCCGGCGGATTATATGAATTTAATTGTGTGAAATGAATGGTGGGTAAACTAACGCAAGCAAAACAAAACGAAAGAGAAAAAGAAACGTGCAAACTACTCTGTACTTTAGACTGCCTGATCGACTTGCAGTTTAAACATAGTGTGACGTCACCCCACTGGCGAGCGAGGGAAAATGTGAATGTTAATTTCGGACTAATTCTTCATTTGACATTTTCTCAGTAACTATTATCAACTTAGAGGTAGTAAAAAGCACGCCGGAAAGAGTGATGCCTGGATATTCCGAAAACGTGCTGTAGCTTTGGTAGCTCGAAAACCGCCGAAGCTCCCCTTTAACAATACGTGGGTGGCTGAATGAAATTGTGAAGAAATCGTTCTGTTTTGATTTTTGTGGTCTGCGTAACCGTGAGCAATAGGCCTTTTTCTAAAGTCTGTGGAGCAACATTGGCTGTCGCCATTGATGGGACACAAAGCGCCCAATACGAGTTCAGAGTACGTGATCAAGCAATGGCGGACAGGCGTTGGTGTGGACTTTTGGGAAAAGAGATATTGTGAAACCTCGAGTTCTAGAATTACATCCGACGCCTGTGCGGACCTACCCTAACCTACCAATGAACTTATACAGCTGCAGGGCTTCCTTCGGAGAACATTGTGTACCCGAGAATACTTCAATCCAGAGATCTGAATGGCGAAAAGACACTCTACATTCGACAAGGACTCGTGCTGAGCCTCGAAAAAAGCCGAGTGTTCTCGGACAACTTTGTTTTCTCAGAAGACGACGGTGTAAATCGACTCCACACACCCGTAAGTACAATCCAGTCTTGCTGGTTTCGAAAGGGTGTCTTTTTATAAGCTTTACAGAATTTTCTAAATAAACGCCGTGAAAGCTGCACTAATGCTGTCTTTGCAGGTGAGTTATACTGCCAGGAGGACATAATATGGGGGGATCATGATAAGCCGTATACATAGCTTTAGATTTTATTCAGCTTTTCAATCATTGCAAATAACCATAGTGTCTCGGTTAGAAGCTTGCTGAGCGTCATCGAATACCACTAAATAAGTCAACTGTAGAAAGAGTTGGTGCGGGTGCTGCCTTTATCTGAGGCCAGATTCACGAAACGATCTTACTACACTAAAGGTGCGTACGACAAAACCTAAGAACAAATCCGTGTTCACGAAGCGAAATTACCGTAAGTTTTGCATAGGTTACGATGAAATTCTACAACAGCTCCGGACGTGTCTTACGCACGGTTTACGATCAAATCCACATGGCCGGCAACATCGCTCGCTTTCATCGTCGCGACTTTGGACCAACGGGCATTTATGTTTCTACGTGCTCTCTGAGCGCGTCCGAACTTTAAGCAGGAAGAGAAGACAAATAAGTTCCCGAGACTGATCGCCGCGCAGACGAACGCTGGACTGGTACTGATACCCGTAAAAAGCTACAGCGGAAATGACCGACGAAGCGATCGCCAAGGGCTCACTAGGAAAGCTAGGCCTAGCAAGGTACTCCGACGCGAAATTTCTCTGACGGTCCCTGGCCAATTCCCACGATCGGCTGGCTTGCCGAATGTAATATGCCCGCGTGACCCTTGCTGTATGAATAGCTTGAGCCCAGACCTCTATTTGCCTATAAGAGGGTCAGCCTCTCTTCCACTTGTCGTCTCTTGTTTTCGGAATCAGCGGTGGCGAACGCTCTCGTTGGAAGGGGGTCCACTTCCCTCAATGCTATTTCCCTTCTTTTTTATAGATTTCAAATAAACGCTGTATGGATTGATTCGCGACATGGATACGTACACTTTACTTAGATATCATTTTTATTCCAACATGACGATACACCAACACATGTCAAGTTAGAGCACTTTTCGCCAGCTACGAAATCCCCGTCCAACCTTCCTATAGCGAGCATCACGTCAGCACCGAGTTGCGCTTGTCTAGTTGCCCAGTGATTCATATAATCGCTTGTAAATGATTTCTCCTGAAGCGGTTACCAAGACTCAGTCCAACAGCGCAGTGCCAGCGCGGTTCCGCTCCCAATGTGAACGGTTACCTACACGGCTCTCGCTGACACTCTTGCAGTTCAATCATATACTCCTGGACGTCATCTCTCTCCTGCATTTCCGAGGCCATAAAGAACGCCGCGGCGATTTGTTTTGATGCACGCCGCTTTGCAGAGCCGTGCGGTCCGTCTTCTTTTAGCAACGATGGCAGTAGTGTTGACTTCGTAGCGATGGAGTTCGTAGCAATCGACCATGGCGGTTATCCTGTCCTCGGCAGTGCTGGGTATTCGTGCCCGTTTAAATCGATTTCGTTATTTCGACATTACACCGCGCGGACACGATACCCAAACAAGCGTTGAGGGGAAACGCACGTGATCCAAAACTCACGTGCTTCGATCATGCCGAGCTCTCCGATTGGTTGTTCGTGTTGCCGAAGACGCGGTCGCTATAGCAACAGCCCGCTCTCGCAGTGATCGGGAGCTCGCGGGACACCAGACGCTCTTGTTTTTCCGTACGAGAAGCTGCTTTCCTCACGAACTTCTCAGCTACGTTTTCGTAAGCTATAAGAAGTTCGTGAATGTGGCCTCTGCAGGTTGTGAAAGTGTATCCAACTACGACGCACCCGCGCGGTTTTAATGCGGAAGCATTAACTGTTCCATGGAGCGAACCGACGTCATCAGCTTTAGAAGCTGCGCCAAACGGCACCTTCTCCTGTCCCAATGGAGCGAAGCCTGTCGTCTGTAGCAGAAATCTGATGGATAGGCTCCCATTGGCTGGCGCACGTCATAGTTTCACGGAACAAGGTTCCCATTGGCTTACGCGCGGCGTATAGTTCCAAGGAACGCCACAAGAGAAGCCCTCTCCATGGTGGCGCAGCGCACGCAGCGGCCCGGCCGGCGGTAAGAGTTGTGGGCCTGGGCGCAGAGCCCGCACGGGCAAACTCTGGAGAGGCTGCACGGCCGAGCTCAGCGCGGCACGGCCAATTCACGAGGGTGCTTCCGGCCGTCGGTCGCTACCTCGGAAGTAGCGAAACGTGGCCGTCCACGCTAGTACGCCGCAGACGAACTAAAGGAGCCGAAGAACGACATTCATACTTTCGCATTCACAACTCATAAGAAGTGCTTAGGTGTCCTCGGAATTTTTTCCTTCTCTTATTATTTGCGTTTTCGTAACGCAAACCTTGCGTCTTTATCGCTGGTGGTGACATTAAGCGCCCTTCCACACATCCAACTTTCTCCAGGACTTTCTAAAATCTATTAATTTAGCGCTATTCCATAACGCTCAATAGCTTTCTAATATTGGGAAGCCCGGTGTTCAAGTCCCGGCTCCACCATAGATTTTATCTTTCGCCGGCCTTGTAGAATTTGTTTCATTCAATCAAGTACAGTTCATTCATCTGCACATTTTCGATTAAACCCCATATTCATTTATACTCAATAAAACGGTTAATTAACAAATCAGCTAAATGATTCGACTTATCGTGACGATTAGAACTTATATTATGTCCACTTGGCCGTATAACTCCCAATGACATAGCAGCATTAGTAAAGCTTTCACCGCTTGAAAAATATGAACAGCCCAAAAATAAGATTTTTACGTACATGCGGTGTCGTACCACCAAGGTTTCATCATCGAGACATGAGAGATGTAACGAACGTAACTGAAAAGATCTTCTACAAATTCACATTAAATCGGTCGTTGTGATCTTCGTAAACAATGACACGAAATGCACCTAATTTTAGGTGCCGTTCAAACATTTCGCTGATATTCCATACAGTATTGGCTGCCACAAAGTAGGCTAATTTTAGACGTGAAACTTCGTCACCATAGTCATTACCTCCGATGAATCCTCTACTGGAACGGGTTAAATGCTTTAGGGTAGGTGTCGTAGGTAACATTCTTTTTTGGAGCTGTAAAATGTCGCCTATGATTCTTGTAAGACGGACGAGACCGATGTTTTTAGAGTTTAGCAATTATAATTACGTTTAATTATTATTGCCAGTGTTTTAGCTATTTTAAATTAAGGTAATCGTAATTGCAACGCGCTTGCACTAGTTGACGTTTAGTTTAAAGTGCTGATTTGACTGCATTTATGTTTGATGTCGCCAACTTGTATATTCAATTCATATTGTTCTTTGATCCGTACCAGGCTTGAGTTTAATTCTGCCGTTTGGAACTGTACTTGTACAAACCAAGCAACGTTGAAAATGAGCGTAGACGTTTGTTCCATTCTTTAGGACTCCTACATTGGCCGCCCTGTGTATTATGATTATGCAAGACTTCCCCGACGATGTGGTTTTCCTACACTAAGATCGACAAGGCTTGAGCGCGATCTTGTTTCCTTGGCAGACGTGCTTGCATACAGTCTGATTGACTCTGCAAACTTCGTCAGCTATTGAATCTTAGGTGCCGCGAGTAATTTTAATGGTTAGTCCCACTTTCTCAGTTGGAAAAGAAAAGAAAAGAAAAAAACTTACCAGCCTCTTAACTGGATACGACATTTTATAACACCTTCGTTAGAACCAGTATCGACATCTCCAACTCATACTTTCAGAGGTTTAGGTCCTATCTGTCTAATATTTAATTATTTATGGTGTACGCTATGCAAAATATTTTCTGGGAGTGTTGTATTTGTTTTTCGTTATTTTAGATTTTTAATTTTAACTTCGCTATAACGCAAGTGCCTTTGTTAATTGCACCATCTCAGCTAGTTTCATAACCTACATATTTCATTTATTGACCTCAAACGCGTCTATTGATGCATTACATGAGGGGGAATGACAAGAATAGGGGAGGAGTCGTGACTTATGCATATATTAGAATCTTTGAAAGAAAAAAAAACTTCTTTACCATGGCAACAACAAAAACGCCAAAGTGTACTAAAAAGGGAAACGTGCAATGAATTGCACCCACATTGTGGAACTCGAAACAGTGCAAACACTGAAGTTAACAAAAATACAAAAACCGTCATGGAATAGCAGGTAAACAAAACAAGTCTTCACAACTCTGCTTAAACAATATCGGGTCAGATAAAACCACAACATCACTGGGGAGACTATACCATTTCTTGATGGCTAAAGGGAGTGGTGAAAACATGAACAGGTTAGTACGTGATTTAATGGGTTCAATTTTGAAAGAGTGATCAAGTCTACCAGATATGAACTGTGCCGGTAAGCAGAGAAATGTTTTGAATAATGATCCGTCGTAATATATTTGATGAAAAAAACATAAACGAGCAATTTTCTGCCGAATTTCTAAAGGGTCTAAGCCCAAGCTTCTCTTTAAGTTTGTGACACTTGTGAAGGTGGACTACTCGTGACAAATGAACCACGAAGCTTTATTCTGCAGAGCTTCTAGTTTTAAAGTTAAATAGCTTTGGTGAGGATTTCATATAATACTGGCATATTCTAGTTTGGGAATGGATGATTGATTAATAAGCTAGTAGATTCGTTGTTTCGGGAGCGGAATGAATTATGCTGTTTTAAGAAACCGAGCTTCTTAGATGCATTTGCGATTCTGCTCTCTATGTGCGTTTTCCAGGACAAGTTGCTGGTAAAATGAACCCCTAAATACTTTTTGTATAACAAAAACATTGAGCGGTCATCGAACATTTTTAAATGTGTTTTTCTGTGCATCATCATCTAAAAAGTTTCGCTGCTCTTAAGCACAAAAAGATGATGATGATGATAATAATTTTATAAGGTCATAAGTTTAATTTACAATTTTAATGGTGGCATACAAACTATGAAACTTCTTGGTAAATTTGTAAGTGGAAGGTAAATATGGTGCATTCAAAATCAAATGCAGAATAGTTTTCGGGCAAGCAAGTGTTTGCGAAGTCATTACAAAATTTATTTTATCGTTTAAAACATTCCCTGCAGATGAATGGCAAGGACCTAGAAAACAATTTTTATGAAGACAGAAACCGCACCTCTGTTGTGTTTGTTGATGAAGTAAAAGGAACTGTACAAGTGGTATGATTTATTTCTCTTTTTATAGAACGACATCTAAGCTTTGTTTAAATATATCGTTCCACACAAGGCCTTTTCAAATGTGTGGCTTACGTGCAATCTTTTCGCAGAGAGGAATCCTCAACAACAAATTCTCAATCGAGCCAATCGCGCCAACTCGCCGGTCAGAAGATGATCTCGTTGCTCACACATTATTAGATCTTGATGACATCGATAATTCACTCGACGAAAACTCTGGTAAGACTGAAATCAAAAGAAACTATTAGAGAAAATTACATTTCAAATGAGTGTAAGCATATTAGGTGTCCCGTAATTATTTAGTGCAGAGTAATCACAATGAGAATATTTGCAGCAAATTTGGTTGATATTAAAGATGGATCAACGGATAAGCTACCGCTCTATTATCGTCTCTGGTCCAAATTGCTCGCAGACGCGTTTTTCGTGGCATCTCTTCGGAATCGTAGAGTAAAACATTCTGGGGAAAAATAAATATTGCCTTATTTTTGCAGTGCAAAGCTATTTTTTCGTCAGTCGGCGTTTTTATGACAATCTTCAAGCCCGAGCACTTCTGAAAATTAAAATCGAGCAGAGATGTTCGCGACCTGACAACGCACATTATTCTGAAAACAATAGGACCACGATTCATTTGCCAATTAGGTTTTCTAAGCACTCGGTTTCCATTTCTTGGAATCTCGCAATCTCACCAGGAAATACAAAAGATAATCGAGCAGCATTGTGCAAATTGAATTTTACTTAACCTCAAGAAGCACTACTTGATATTTCCCATTCGAACATGACAGTATTCAACAATATTATTTATTTATTTTATTACAATTTTAAGTTATTACAATAGCAACAATCTTATAATAAATTATCATACGGTGCCATGCCTTTTCACACAGTTCAAGATCTAATGCCTCTCAGCACAGGATGTTGGCCTGTCCACTCCTGAAGGCAAGTGACATTATATTTATTTATTTTATTACCGTCAAGACCCCGAAGGTGTTACAGAAAGGAGAGGGAAGCAGTCAAAACAAATACATGTAAATTGACAAAACATTAAATAAAAGAACAAACAACATAGTTTATCATGATGTCTTTAACCCGAGACTGGGGCAGGTGGAAAAATGTTTTCAGAGGTAGAAAAACAAATCACTGGACAGACAGGTCTCTAACTAGATACGTGTCTGTCACTGCTTCTTGTCTAATTCCGAAAACAAGTCGACCACGATTCGTTTGTCAATTAGCCTTTACAAGCATCCGGTTCCCATTTCTTGGAAGCTCTCAATCCCAGCAGGAAATTCAAGATATGTTAGTGCAGCATTGTGCAAATTGACTTTCACTTAAGCCCCAAAAAACACTACTTGATTTTTTTGTAAAAAATAAACAGGGAAGACACGTCTCTAACTAGACACGCGTCTGTCACCGCTCCCATGCTACCACTGAAAACATTTTCCCTTATTCCGCCCCAGTCTCGGGTTAGAGTCATCACAATAAACTTCCACCAGCTCGCCCGCGCATTGACTGTGTGTTCCACAACGAATGTAGGTTGACGTAATCGGTGTCACTCCAAGTCCGACCGCATCCGACGATATGCGTTTCGATGAAGGGCCAATCAAGCAGTGCCAAAATTGCATCGGTTTGGCGCTTGTCGTCGTTGTGGATTGGCTATCGTCGGCTAAACAAATCACGCACAGCGAATGCGCCCTGATCCCAAACTTCATTTTGTGCGCGATTGGTTTAGCCGGTGATAGCCAATCCACAAAGCACGACGAGTGCCGTGACGATGCACTTTTGCTGCTGCCTGATTGGCTGCACCGGATCGTGGCATCGATTGCGCTCGGACTTAAAGAGAAACGGAGCATAGGAGAGAAAGCGATCTTAAATGGCGACTTTGAAAACGTGCCTGTACGGTCACTAGGGCAATTGAGGTCGGCAGGTGGTTCCATTCAGCTCTTGTCTTTGGTACAAATAGATAAAGAAAAAAAATTTTACATAGAAAATAAGCGACATTTACTTTATGAAGTAGGTCTGTATGAGAGAAGTACGACGTCTGTACGAAAGAAGCCAACTTTTTAGTGATTGATTATAATGGTACATTTTGAGAAAGAGAGCTTGTCCCGATACTCTTCTAGAAAAGGACAAGGTGGAGAAAATTTAAAATAGGTTTCATTGATGGTACGTTCGACAGATGAGAGTGGTTAGAGAAAATGAAGCACGCGTCGCTGTTTTGAACTGATGCTAGGTTATTAGTAGGAAATTCGAGGCTTGGATCCCACACTGAAGAAGCATATTCAAGTTTAGAATGGACGAGAGTTCTACAGAGCAGAAGTTTTAAAGTTGAAGGTGCCAGGAGGAAGTTACATGGTAAATGACCAGTCATGCGACTAGTGTTGTTAATAATATTATTGACTCGTGTTTGTAAGTTCAGGTCAAAGTTTATTTGAATGCTTAGTTACTTATTGGCTGCTATTTCCTCTAACGCAGAACCTGCAATGCGGTAGGTGCATCCCCTTCTACTGACAGGATTGCGCGAAATTCGCATTACTTGACACGTATTAATTTTATTGAGACACATTTTTAATGTATTCCATTAATTGAGATCTTATGAGAATTTAACTTCATCGTGTTTAGTACTTCAAACGGGATGGCGTAACGACAGATTGGCATAAAAATTATTCGGAACGTTTCGGTTTTTAGTGTTTTTTTTTCTTTTTCAGTGACTGAAAGAAACCTCGAGAACTTACCGGAAGAATTTGTCGTAGAAGTCAGAATATTTTCAGACCCTTCCTTCGGCCCAAACAAAACAATGGATGATTTCATTCGGTATTTTGGCCTTGTAATGAGTAAGGTATGACAAATTTGAGTTATCATAGCTGTCTACATATCTTAACTGTGACGTTTAATGGTTCAAAACACGTAGGGCTGCACGTGCTGTTAATTTTGCAGAAGGCAGAAAAACGGGTGGAATCTTTTAAATCTGAAATTAAAACAAAACGTAGAATGCATTTCCGGCGTTTTAAGAAAATATTACACGCAAAAACGAGGCGAAAAAAATCGTGGCGATCAAGAAGTTCCGTTTATTTTTGCGAGGCGTTAGCCCAATCTCATCTGCTAAATTAATTGAAGCATAGTGCGACGGCAGTCCAGAGTGGACGCTCACACATCACTTTCATTGGATGGTGTAAACGATCGTGTCATCATAGCGAAAAATAATGGAGTTTTCGTCATGCCAGCCCCTTTTTAAAATGCACCGTCAAGCAACAATGGCGGTCGCCATTACTTGGGCAAGAAACGTGTGATGGGATCCGAATCCTCGCCGAACGCGGACGCATCCCTCGTGTCCAATACGAGCTCCGAGAATGTTCCCAAGCAATGGCGGAATCAGATAATTGGCCCAGCAACTATAGCGCACTCGTTTCGAAATGGGTTTATTGGCATTATGAGTCTCCCTACGCACACAATTATACCGAGGTTTATCATCCCGAAAATATATTCGACGTGAGACGGTTTTGTCAGGTACGGCCATAGTACTGCTGCAATTGCTTTGTTTACAGTAATGTGGACTGTTCCACAATGCTTAAGCTAATAAAAATATAGATCGCGACATATGTAGCTCAAAGTTTGGGTACATAATATGACGGCCTGGTGTGAGCACTAGGCGGTCATAATCCTCGAGCCAGGGTTCTGTTTCAAATCTGCCAGTCCCCAAAAGATCGCGGATTCAAACCAGCGTTCAATAGGGAAGATCAGCTCCCATTTTCAATAGATTAAGGTACATCAACAAACATTTAGTCCCATCAGTTCGTTTTCCATTTATGTCTGCGTTGTGTATTGGTGTGTGTTATTCTTCTTGAGACAATTTCTTTGACAGTGTAGTTTCATAAGCATTAAGATCGGGATCGCAGAATCAAGAAACGTTTCGGAAGCTGTAAGGTCCCTCGTCAGTCCAGCTAAAGAACGAAATAACATTAGCTAGATTGACGAAGGAACTATTCGGTTCCGAAACGCATCTTGATTTCATGAACCACACAGAAAATCCTAACCACCCGAGGGAAATGTTGTCTTATCTTATTACTCGAAAGTGCTTGTTTAAGTGATAATTATGAATAAATACACGAAGAAATGATCCAGCCTCTAGGAAGCGGAAGCCTGCAAATCGTCCTGCTCTTTTTCTTGGTCAGATATTGCCCGCCGGTGACGGTACTGCCACCGGGGTTAGTATCAACGTTTATATATTATTTCTACCTTTTTTAGGTGAACCAGTATTACAAACAACTGACCAAGCCTAAAATACGGTTCGTCGTCCTGAGCATTACAAGACTCACGGTACGTTGCACAACATTATTCCGCCTTCGCATCGATAACTCAGTGCCGCGCTAGGGTACCTGGAACGCGTTCCCGACTGGTTTGTTTAGCGTCACATCCCACCCACGCATGAAAAGCGGTGTCAAATTGACAACAAATGACGTCACAGGAGCCGGGTTTCATGTCGTGTGACGATCCTGGCGGTTGGTGCTAGAAGTGGTGGCAAAAAGTACGAGCGAACGTGAGTGTTGCTGTCGTCATAGGGGCCCCAACTCCTGGGTGCCGAAGCTCCCGTGGTCTGTAAAGCCAGAGAGCGACTTGCAGCGGAACAGGCGTCTGCCGCATCCACGACCGCTGCTGTGACACCGCTAGGGTCGCGGCGGGCAGCAACGTGACAGATGTACGACGTCATCGAGCGGAGATCGAGGGACCACTTTTTCAGGATGCGGTATAAACACACCGGTCGGAGATATGCGTTCCAGGCACCATATATACTGCCACCTCTGATCCCTTTACGCGCTTGTCACTTTGTTCCAGAACTACACGTTCACTCGTCTCATTCCCGATCCTGCGGGTGGTGAATCGCTTATTGATCTATGCGGAACCGTGGGCAGGTTGGGCAAATACGTGAACGCAACGTTGACGGAGGACACGCAGGATGCTATCATCTATGTCTCGTCGTAAGCTAACGAAACTCTCAACTTAATAACAGAGCGTTTCGTGAATCGTTTCGATACCTCCGATAACAATACCCGATAACGATACGATGGATGCACAAATGCGTAAGCGTAGTATCGAATATCATTATCGGAGTTATGGGAGCGATCTACTAAAACCAGTGTTGGCAGGAACGCGTTACGCTTTTGGTAACATAGTATCGCACTATCGTAAATCCTTTTCGAAGCAGTAACGGCGTAACGAACTTACGTTACCTATTTTAAGTAGCGGATAACGTAGTTGCGTTACTCGTTACATCTTATCAAGCCCTAAAAATACTTTAAATTTATTTGTATCTATGCGCCACGTCATATTAATTCTTGCACTCCTCCCACAATAGCTCCACGCTCTTCTTCCCATTGTCGAAAAACGCTTTCGCTGTCGATGCCGGGTAGATAAACGCCATTCAAAAGTAACGTAATTACAACGTGCGTGACTTTTTAACGATAGCCGTTACGCGTTCTTTTATGTTGACGTAACCTCGATCGGTAACGCGCTCCATTTATTTTCAAGTAACGAGTAACGTATTTTGTTACCTTGTTTCTTCGGTTACGCATACAGCACTGACTAAAACTTCCTAACGATGACTCAAAGACTTGGGGAGTGTTTAGTCTGAGTGCGCATCTTTGCGGGTAAAAACGTTTGTAATATCATTGTTTTTCAATCGTTGACTTATATACAGGGTGTTTTATTAACTGCTTACAGACTGTTAAGAAAAGCCGCAAAACCTTACCTAGTGCGGTCTGGGCAGGTCAGTTGTACGATCAGGACATAATTTAGTGATTTAATCGTCACGTTATGGAAATAATTAACTAAGATTCATGAATAACTTTTGAATATGTAAAGATAAACAGATGGTTCCAATTAGAAACTTGCCCAGCCATCGAAAACCATTAATTCGGTAACTTTTAGAGGCTCGAAACACGTGGGTAGAGCGGTCGCACGCTAAAGTTAACACTCGTTCAACATGGCAAATGCTGGGGGTTCGAAAACATGCCCTCGCGGATTTTTCGTCTCTCATCATCCGGGTTTTCCCGCCACTAGCCTTGCGCCCGTCACACCAACTTGACGGCACCAACGTGCTTTCCACGCGGTCCGAGCCTTTCTAAAATGACTGTCATTTTCCATGACGCTCAGCAAAGTTCCAATTGAAACCATATGTTTATTTTCGTTAAAAAAAAAGATAACTAAGAGATTCAAAAGTAAACGTTTACTTTTGCATCATGTACCAACTAGCTCAACTTCAGCAAATATTCAAATTAACTATCAAACCTATCGTGACAATTATCCTTCCTGTTATGTCCCCAATGCCGTGTAACTCAACTGCGCACAGAGAATTAATGTAGCTTTCACGAATTTCTTAAGAAAGATATGCAAAGCTTGAAAGAAAAGACCTTGTATAGTGGTGCGACTGCTAACCTGGTGTCTTTCAAGTGCATCACTCACGAATCATTAGATGACCGCATGCCTGTACGAGGTTCTCTCATATCGAAACATGCGGAGAGGGCATACGACACCGAATGTCTGGAGTGCGGGATTTTCCTCCATGCGCTCCGAGTCGCGCTGTACTTACACATACTGTCACGGATCCACCATTTTGTCTTTTTAAAAAGTCTATATCCACTGGGCAACACTTAGTGTACAAACGAGCCGGCGTTTTCTTATACTTGGTGTGTGCACTGCGTGTGCACAGAAACCATATTCTCCTGACAGCAGCGCCACCCCTTTTGGCGGGACAGCAAAGAGTTGAGTTGGTGTATAGGAAAGTTCACAGATTGGGAAGTGAGATTGTCTTCATGGGATCAACGTTCTGTGGCAGTGAAGAAAAAAGGTAGGAGGGGGGGGCGGAGTTAAGTCTTTGTGCTAATGCGCCGAATAGTTCCGGACTTCTAAATGCGCGAGCATTTATTACTCTGGTCCTTGCAGTCGTCTTTGTTTTGAACGATCGTGGTTTGGACTGAAGTGGTTTTGTAAAGACGTGGCGCGGTGCCCGCCGTGCACTTTCACTTTGTTCACTCGTTCGTTACCTCCACTTTCCCTCTTACAAGAGGAAGAGACTTCCGGCACGCTTCCAATGACGTGCCGCGTGAGCGGGAGAGGAGGGGATCGAGCAGCCGTGGCGGGGGCGCAACTTACGCGACAACGTAAAACCGAGGCGCGGCGACGATGCCATTTGCGCGAAACCGCCGACACCCGGGACGAAGGATTGGCTCTTTGTAGACAACAGTATGGGGACGTAGACAGCGATCGGAGGAAGCTTTGCTGGATGTATCCGAAACCGCCGACGCCCTGGAAAACAGACTGGCTCTCCGAACACAACAGTGTGCCGACCGTTGCGGGGTTGGAATTGCCACCCTTCGCTGAGACGGAACCCTTGCGCTAAATACTAACGCATTTTGCCGAGAATCAAAGTAGCAACAGCAAGAATTTGGGCATCATTTTTTCTTTGTTTTAGTTTGCGTTTTGGCTTGAAAGCCACACAGTTGCTACAGTTCATCTTTTCGTATGAGGATCGCGGTGAAGGGCGCTGAGCCGCAATTGCCGAGAATGCAGGCGCATGCGCGTCTCTTTCCCAACGTTTCACCTGGTTTTAAGCACGAGTCAACGCGTTTTCTGAACTACTCGGATCGACTTACGAGGTAAATTACACCGTGGTCAATCTCGCTGAATTCTATTTGCCTAGCGGCCGACGCAAATGCATGTCCGGCGATGATTTAAGAAATGCAGTGAATTTTATTGGCGCTTAAATTTTGAAGACATTAATACGTAAAATCTTCTGGTGTTGAATGATTATACCGCGAACTTGATATACCGAAATATTAGCACACGCGCGATATCAAATCCTTTTAGGATCGCGTTCAGTTGCTGCTGGCCCCAGGGAGTCAGGTGGAGCACCACAGCTCAGAATACGTACAGCGAAAGATCGCGCTGCAGAACCCAGGGATTCCGGGCTCAATCAGCACCCCTGCTCGCTTACGCCGATGAGCTCGCTAACCAACCGGTATACGGGAACAATGTAGAGTCCTGGCTCCCTCTGTCTCACTCGTGCGTAGACGTTGCAGGCCACTTGCTTGGTTTCTTTTGACAAACTTTCGTTGCCAAACTTCACGAAAAATTTATAGGGCGAAAAACGGGGCGTTTTTACGGAAGGTCGCGACGATACACCATACCGACAACCATGGACAGCCATATACCGTCAAGCGCGCTGGGCAAACTCCGGCCGTGACACTCCCCCTTCGCCCTCCCTTTTAATACGCCCATATCTACTAGGTACGAGATCTCGTTGTTAGTGAAAGTGAGAGTAGTGGCCCAACACGAGCATGTAACGTCGTGTCAGGGGCTGTGTTCAAATAAATAAAAAAAGCTAAAACATTCAATAAGGTGGCGCGGCGCCGCCCTCCTTTTGATGGCAGCCTGTGCGACCGCCAAGGTCGCTCACCCCGAAGGCCGGCACTGTTCACCACTGACGATTCACACCACAGGCGAAAGTGGCCATGTTCGTTTTTAAGAGAACTAGAAGGCCAGCGCCGAACTTAAACTAAGAAAACCCGAAGGAGCTAAAAAAAGAAATGCAAAAAGTTTGTCAGATCCTTTCTAATATTACAGTAACATTGTAAAATAAAAGCTTAAAAAACACCAATTTTATACATTATTTTATTTAGTTAAGTAACACCCAGCAAATTATTTCGTTTGAACTATATTCAGCTGCGCAGTAAGACGGCGTGCTTCGGCTCTAGCCTTGGTTCCATTGCCAGAGAATGGTGACCCCAAGGAGAGCGAAAACGACTTCTTATATTTAAATTTAACATTGGGAAGGTTGTACTATGCCTCGTTTCACCTTAGATCTGGAAGGGGCCGACGCTAAGAGCTGATGAGAGTCATGAGACCAAGCTAATGGCATCAAAGGTGTAAGTCAGCGGGCCTTCCCTGTACACGAGTGGTTCAGCGATAATATAACACGTGTAGAGAAACATCACAGAAACCCCGTTGGTGTGCCTTTGAGGCTGTATGATCGGTCCCATCAGCTCGTCTAGCGTCGGCTACGTCCATACCGAAGGTGAAACGAAGTGCAATACACTAAGACAGCTAAGTCGAGAGAGTTTTGTTACGTCGCGCAAGAAGGAAGAAAAGCAAACAGTGCTACAAAGTTCTCTGATGCGCAAACCGGCTGGAGCCGGCGAGAAACCCACAATCTCCGGGTAGGCCGTGTGCTATACGCTGTTGGGTCTGATCGCTGGCACAGCACCAAAATGATTGGAGCCCCTTTAGGAGTGGTGAACACTATATAGTTATTGAGAAGATCAGTGCGGCTGAGAGGAACTTCACTTGCCCCTCTTCCAGCTCTACCTTCGATAACGCTTCGGCTTCGTGCGTGCTTACGGATGCCGAAGCACGAAGAAAAGCGAAGAACGCGTGCATGGGGGCCGGGCGTCTTGTCAGCAGTCCCGTGCACGTTACTAGACAGAATTAATCGACTATAATTTCCATTACTCTTGGTTAAAAAAAGTATTCATTTTATATTTATTCGATTACGTGAGACGAAGAGTAATTGGTCATTTCTCGAAAGGGTAGCGGTTACGTTTCCGATTACTTAAGATTATCCAAACGACACATTTTCCCGCCGGTACAAAAACAGATATTTCGTGCTGTTCATTACGGGATTACGATTACCGAAATATAGACTATATCTATCTTCTTAATCCACCGAATTCGGTAAACCGTCTTGCAGTCGGAGACTGGCTTCGACGATTGCTCGATAGAAACTTGCACATATGAAGGTAGCCATCAGAAAGCGGAGGTGGAAAAGAGTAACTTACAAGTAATTGTAATACTTCCAAAAGTAAACAGAATATTGTTGAGATTACTTGCTAAGAAATCTAAACAAATGATGTGGTCGGTTTGCCTTGCTGCATACCCGACCCGGAGGTATAACACTGAGCCGGCGGTTTCAACAATACGAAACTACATTTAATTGGACATGGACGAGACGATAAAGAATACTAATAAAAACCAGCCAACACCGGCAGAGCTTGAGTCCAGCCAGCGACTTCTTGCGGTGTCGCCCGATATGTGCGCGTGGCCGGCTTGACTCCACCGCTACGCTGGAAAGATTTCGCCCTGTGCCCCGCTAGTCGGGCAACTGGGCTGGGGAGCCGCCAGGCTGCCCACAATAATTATAACATTACTCTGAAAAGGAATTGATTAGAGGTGACTTGATTACTTGTAATCTGCACCGTACAAGTCTGCTTGTCACTGTAGACACTTTAAGCACGCGCCAGATCGAGCCGCCATTGCGGACGTTCTCTCGTCTTACCGAGATACCAAGCCACTGAAGCGGGCGTTGACGAGCCTCCACAAAGGCCTTTGCAAGGGAGAAGGACACAGCAGCGCTTAAAGTGGCAATGGTAAAGAGAAGCGAACGAAATTAGAGGAAACAAAAACTGAAGGTCGGTTATGGCGGCGCCGAGTGCACACCTGCCTGAAAGCGTCTATAGAGTTCTAGCAGATTGTGTACTCTGCGGAAAGCGGGCTCAGCGGACGCGTGCTCAATACATGCTTCGAAGAGACGGCACGAGATCCCTCTGGCAAAGCGAACCTGTAGCGTACGACCTACTGAAATTCCCTGGTGACTACGAGCGTCCTGTAACTCTGGTGGAGGTTAATCGCAAGGAGGACACAAAAATGGGCGAAGAAAGCGCCAGGAGTGGGGCTTAACTAGACTCGGGATAAAGAGCGGTTGGTTGTTGAATAAATGCCGCTGCAGGCGGTTGTTCGCTATTGTCGCTATCGTCGCAGCGCCAAAGGTTATTTATTTACTTATGTTTCTGTTTGATCGGACTGACTCGCTCGCTCGCTTGCTCGCTAGCTTGCTTGCTTGCCTCAATGATTGATTGGGTGACTGATATGTTTCTCGCTCGATCGATTGATTGATTGAAGGTTAAGGTCGTTCACTCGCCGGCCGCAGTTTTTATTATGGCTTGTCAAAACTTCGAGGTTCGCTTCTCTTCCAAAAATACGTTGGAGGCTCGTGGAGAATACCCCCATTCTTGGAAAAATCTTTCGCCGTTTTCGGCTGTGACTTCTTTGAATGGATACTCGTGGCACAAAATCTGGACGCGCTGCACACGCATCGAGCCATGTTCACATTTTACGCACAGTTATCGCACAGAAACTTCTAATCACTCGAGAACCACTGGACTCTAATGGTATTCGTTTGTAGCAGGGTGTCGAACCGATAACGTTCTTCGTTCCGGTTTTTGTTCGAGCTTCAAGCAAAACGGTTCATCTCCGGTTCAACTCCAGAATGAAAAAAATAAAGGTTCAAACCGGTTCGAACCGCTTCGTACTCATATGCTACAAAAACAATTGACGACAGCAAGATATAAACTATGCATATTTTATAATAGTGTTATATATAAAATGCAAAGGCTCACATTATTGTGTTGAACGGAAGAGTTAGTGCTGGGACACCTCGGGACGTGGGTGAAAGCGGAGTTCAATGTCAGGTAGCTGACCGAAGACGCAGGACGTCGTCAAGCATATCCGGGGGAAGACGACACCTCTGAGACGATAAAATGTACATACTTCAGTGCAGAAAAGGCACTCTCCACGCTGACCTGGGTCGCAGGCACTCCCAGGGCTACTTGCATCAATGCGTAGAGTTCTGGATGGCGTTCCCTTTTCTCCCCCAAAACTGCAGCACGTAAGCGTCCCTTGAAAACCGCGCCTCCTTGTCTAGCACTTTCAGGAGGCATACTATATCAAGTGGGCTATTGGTGCCTCCAACGTGCACGTCAACCTCAACCTCTCTTTTTGAGGAACGCTTACAGGGCGTCTTCCGGATCTTCTGGAGCCACCGCCGAAGATTAGACGAAAGGGTAGAATCTTGCTCGCCTTGCAGATTTGTGATCCGCCTCCAAGTCTTTGTCAAATGCAACGTGGCCCGGTACTTTTGCTCAGGGTTGAGAAGATGGCAGTAGCGGGGATCCATGTACCCTGCAGCTCAAAAGACATCCGTGTCAAAAAGTTGTCGCTCCCTCTTTTTCATTGACTGGATCAAGGCCTTTGCTAACAGCGACGATATCTTGGAAGTGTCCATGGAACATCTCAGCCATGGTCCGTAGAAATCTCCTACAGTGAGCTGTTCCTTCTGCAATGTCTTCGTGGCCTATTCTGCCTGGCAAAGCGATACTGCGAGAATTTCGACTTCCGCCCATACGTCTTCAGTCCACTTGGACCTTTCTTGTTTTAGAGAAACCCTCCAACAAAGCCTCTTACTTTACGTAGCCTGATGAGCATATTCAAAGTGGACATCCACCGCGTTGGACAATCAAGCACTGGTTTCTTCAACCCTAGCATTCTGACCAGGGGCATATCAGATTGGACACCTAGTCTCTTAAGAAGCGCAAGACTTTCTCCAACAATGTGCCCGCACCCGAGCCTTTCAAGACCTCACTAACTGCCAGCTGCAGCGTGTGAGGGCGCACCTCATCCCTTCTAGCAAGCCGCAATCATCAGAGAATGCGCTCGCAGGATTCTTCGATAAAGACTGCAGAGCTTGGGACTCAACTTCAGGCTCACTGGAGCCGACCTCTTCTTCGGATTCAGAACATTCCTCGTTCATTTCACCGAGGAGACGCTCAGCTTTCAACATGTTAGTACCATTGTCTGTCGTGACGCTGTATACCTGGCTGACGTTGAGATTGAAGCGAAAGAGTGCATCTATCACTCTCTGACCTCAGATGTTGCCCCGTGTGCCTTTCGAACAGTTCTCTCATGGTCAATGGCTGGAGCACCAACCTGCCCTTTTCAGCAGACTGCAAGTTTATTCCAAGCAGGGAGCGGTTCAGTCGCGATGCGCGTTCGAGCTTCAACGAAAACATGCGGTTTTTCAACGACAAACCTATTGCTTCTCGCATCAGCCTAGTATCTTCCCGGAGCTCTGTCCTTGACCACTGCGGCACTTATGGCACGCTTGTTGCCCAGGGCTTTTAGAACCAGGTCGATGACCAGGCGAAAGCCAGTGTCCTCAACGAGGCGAAATGACCGTCCGTTCTTTGTCACTAGCACGATGCAGCCTCTCATTATTGTTTCCTCGGTCATGTCAAGCTACAGCGACTGTGACGCTGTCGGTCGGAGCGTGTTCCGTATATCCACTTACCTCACCTTTCCTGCCGTGGACTCTTCGTGACTGTCTGTAGCCGAGCGCTTCGAGGACGCAGCTTTCTCAACTGTTTCCTCCGTTAGTAGCTGCTAATGTGCACTTTTGTGGTGCCGCTGCACGTGGCGTCCCAAGTTTGAACCAATGATCTCCAGAAAGAGCCTGCTGGCAGTTTCTGATTTGGCACACTGACCGGTTGGAGGTGATGTCATAGATGAAGACTCTTCTAATCGGATTTGATCCGTCGCACCCCACAGCACTTATGATGTCGTTCCAGAGCCAAAGGGCATCACGCACGACGACCTGAAGACCGCGTCAGCGACAGACAACTGAAACAGGGGACAACAGTCCGTCACAGCGATCACAGTGCAACTAGCGTAAATTAAGAACTGAGGCGGGGTTGAAGGGTTGAAGCGGACTCCCAAGGGCCGAACCAGCCAAACCACCGAACCGAGGGCCTCGTAGAAAAGCAAGTAAGAAAGAACATCGGCACAGAGTTTCAAGCCAAGGTGGACTGCAGCGGACGCTAGCAGCTCGCCTAGCATATCCAGTGCTAAGAGCCTATATTACTGGTTGAGCAGCGACGCGTGGAACGTGAAGTCTCTTTGTACGAAGAGAGCTGAATTCTGAGGAGGGCTCGTAGGATTGGCCGCGGTTCATCTTAGGTTGAAGCTGAGCATAAGCAACGAGCGTCGTCGCGTATGCGAACGCCCCTGAGAGTCTGGACCACGGTGGAAGAAATGCATTTAGGTGATGACTCTCTGTCTGACGTAGCGACCACATTATGTTTGGCGCGCCGAGCGCGCTTCACTCGCACGGGGATAGATGGCGCCAAAGTATAGAGGGGGTTGTGAAGGCTTGTATAGAGTGATTGTGAAGGAAATTATGCATTCTTTACTCGGTGCCTGTGTATCTGTGTAGTAAAATGATGAATTTATGTTGGCGCATTGGCACTGATTGTCTTTTTCCCCGTGCAGTTGGCTGTTTCTTAAACGAGAACATTCCGATGATGACTCAACGTGACAAAAATACTCATATAAATATAAAACTTCCCAACACAATCTACTGGGCTTTCAATAATTTAGAGTAATTTAAAATAATTCCGATAAACAGCTGAGTTATGCTCGCATGTTTTGTCCGACAGCATGTTTGGTAACATTTCCGTAACTTTTTTTACACACATTGCGTGGCTTTATAGGAGGTCGGGGGATTTTTTCCACCCTGCTGATCCTTGTCTTATTGGAAAAAATAAATTCTAGTAATGTTACTAGTGGGGCCTAAATAATTCTGTACATGCGCAGAAAGGTATTAGCATTACAATCGGTATATACATACTATGTCAACTGGTACTGTGGTACATATATACAAAACATGAGCAGAAAACATTTTTATTTATGATGACATAGTGACCGACATGATGACACAGTGATTGAAAGTCAAACAGTAGTTGCGGTTATAGGACATAAATCACTTTTCATCTATACACTCACAATATGGTGTCACTTGTAACTTGCGATTTGCCCTCGGGATTGCACGACGCCACTGCTCCAGGCGAGTATCATATGATGGAGCTTTAAACAAGGGCACTCGCTGTGCACAGTTTCGGTACCCCGAATTGCAGTTGGGAACGAAGCACGTCTTTCCCATCCTCATAGCGTAACTTCTTCTTCAGGTTAAGGCTCACCTTTGTGCACGATGAAGGCACCTGTGATCGACACAGCACCAAAGCAAAACATGAATCCAGCCACTAGCCGCACACCACCACACACCACCACACCGCGAATAAGGCGAGCACGCTACGCCGCCGACACCGTGGCCGCCGAGGAGGGACCACATACCCACGGTGTTCATAGCTCAGCGCCCTCCGCGACGGCGCGGAACTAACTACTCCTGGTTCGAGGCTAGCTCCGAACACGATCTCGTCGCTCGCTCCCCGTGGGAAGAGCGCGGCCAGAGTCATCACCTAAATGTATTTCTTGCACCGTGGTCTGGACAGAGAGGCGGCAGACTCGCGGTGCGTCGGCGTCCGCCTTTCAAAAAAATCGAAAATAGAAACAAACAAACGACACACGTGGAGTGTGGAAAGGAAGCAATGCTCGGAAGAGCTGTGCGCCTTGGTGTTTATGTTTCTGAGGAGAAAACGTTTTGGTCCTTGCTGTTTCTGCTTCAAGAGATCGAGGCTGTTTTACTGTTTTCTGTAGCTGTCACTGTTGATTGAATCGCCCCTCCCCTTCCCGATGCTAGACTTTAATTTCTGACAGATTATTAAATCCGCTGATATATTTTAAAAGCAGATTAGATGCGCAACAGTATGGCAACAAATGCAGGTTCAAAAATATCCGTCGGCCTTTGTATCGCTTCCTTATCCGATCAATTGTACAATAAAATTAAGGCGTTTAAAGTAAATTGCACACAACTCTACAAAACTGAAGACAAGAAACACCAAACAGATTTCAGACTAAATGCTAAAAAAACACAAGTGACAAGAGAGAGGTATAGACAACACTAGGCGTGTTATGTACACCTCTCTTTGTCCTTTTTTTTGCGTTCAGTCCGAGATGAAAAACCAACGTAGCCCAACTCACCGTTTTGTCAACAAACAGGCTCATTAATCGGTCACTTTTGCTGACGTGCGAATTGGGTATGTTCTAGTGGGAAATTTGCTTTGATGAACCATTTACGGTCCCCAAGAAAATGATGGAACAAATGTGGGCATTTGTTAAAGAAATACATAAGACCAGAAATCCTGAATAATTTATAGTTACTTTGCTCATTTCATTTGAGTTCTCGAGACGAACTTTATAAATTATGAAGACGACCGTTGTGTGAAAACCTGATAATGGAGCGTTACAGAGCTTTCTGCTACCTATTCTTCTTGATTTTGACTTCCCACATGAATGAAACACCGCAAAAATAATTTATCAGTTTTGCCCAGGAACGAAAAAATAAATATTTCTGTCCGGATCAACTTTGGTTTCCGCAAAAACATTTTTTTTTGCATTTTTAGGTTACTGTGTTTTTCGCCACGCACTTTTAACGCGACCTGACTTTGCGTATGAACCGAAAACCGCATGGAAAACATATCGGTTCCGCTCTGGAGCAAAAAAAAACATATTTCGTTCCGGTTCAACTTTGCATTGTGCGCAAATATCGGTTTTTTTTCGGCTTTCGGTTCACGGTTCGGGTTCGGTTCAATACCCTGGTTTGTAGTACGTCTATACCACGCTTTCTGTCTTTCCCCCAGGCTCTCGGCTGGATTTATTCGTGGTACGTACAAGTTTTTATTATTCAATCGATAGTCAAGTAGTGAAGCTTGGAATCTGCCTAGCTGGAAACAAAACCATTGACGGCAATGAAAAAACCACTGATTGGCGGCTATCAAGGGTGATATATAAGCAACCGTAAGAAAATAATATTAAAAAAGTATCTGAATTTGGTTACGAATAATTTTATTTCGAATATTGAAATATCCACATCACAAAGAAACATGCGCGCTGAGGGGGATCTAATTCGCGCGTGAAGTAGATTGTGTCAATGCCGTTTTTGTAATGCGAGCATGTCGTTCATCTCTCGCCTATCAGTTCTGCGAAAACGCAGTTGACGTAAAGTTGGTTTCACACACTTGCGTTTGGTTGCGAACCGTACCAAGCGGAAAGCACGCTGATGCATGGCGAGAGTACGGAAAAAGCAGCAGACGCGCCGACGGCAACGCTGACGCGATTTATGTTACGTTGCGTGTTTGCACCAGTGATGCCGTTTGGGTGTGGTTTAGGGGAAGGGGGGGGGGGCGACTTGTTTTCGAGCTGATATTGTTGTAGTGCAGTCGATCGGAGCAACCAAACGGCAGTGTACGAAGCATGCCTTCGGATCGCCATGTCTCCTCTGGTTCATGAAGCCCCGTCTGTCTTGTCAGGATGCTCACATTATTGCGACGTGTGCACGAAGAGCCCCGTCACCGCTCAAACGATGATATTCGGCCGACCTGGACCATGGGGGCCCTACATCATAGCTCACGAACTGGGACACCTGTGAGTATATCACGCTATTGTTGATCGAATGCTTCGAATTTCACAGCGTAGTGGCTGCCGGGAACATGAACTGTTGCAGGAATTAAGAGCTGTCTCTTGTGTCAGTCTCCTAGAGGGCGGTTTCACGTAACGTAATTCCGGATCGAAATCTCGCCAGGCGCCATGTTGATAAACTTTCGCTCTATGTCTTTTTATGTGCGGTTTTCAGGCTGGCTCGCATTTGTTTTGTGCCGTGATCGACTGTGCCAGACAGAGTGGTCGGGAACATTAAAGAGCATCGGTTGGTACTTGATGTTTCTGCTTTCGAGTTAAGGCGAGCCGGTGCTCGAAAAGTCGGCCTGTCGGCAGACGAAATAGTCACGGAAAACACTGCCAAGCGGTACCGACACTCACCCTCCCAAGAAGAATAAAATAAAATGCCTAGTTTAAGCGTTTAAAACACCTAGCCTCTCGTACTTAGTTATGTAGTCAACGGACTACTCGCTATGCTTGTGCCTTTGACCATTACCAAAAATGGAGCCAACAGCTGAGCGTCTGTATAAAAACTAATCGGAAAAGAGTACCGGATGCTGTTCATCAACATTGCTGAACGCTGTTTACCGGAAATCAAAAAGCGTTTTCGTGGAACCAAGCCGAAACCTAAAACGCGGAATTTACCAAGTTGGCGTAGCAAAAGTTGCCGAATTTCGGCCTTCACACAAACCTTTGCTCAGAACTAACCAACAATGAAAAAGTACCTCGAACGTTGCTGCAGAAAAGGTTTTGGTTCCCATCAATTTGACAAAGGTAAACGTAAATTGAAGACGAGCTTAAAATTGGGGACACAATCTAAGGGTGAGGGTGCTGGCTTTAGCAGACTAATTAGAGGCGTAAAAAAGGCACAAATGGAGAGACATTTTAGGTCAGCCCGATTCTACACAGTGTCAGGGACTACCCCTGTGAAGAATTGTTTACTCGCTTGCATGGGTGGGCTTTGTATTGAGGGTCCATATTTTCGGAGCTTTCATTTTGAACTCGAGGGTGTGTTTTGTTTGGGCGGGGGAGGGGGGGGGATTATGACTTTTCCCACCGATTCGGTGTTTTCCGTATCAATTTCTAATGTCGAAGAAAAATAGGGAGTTGACAAGAATGGGAAACGAGCATGGGATTCCCGAAAATTGAGGGTGACATCCGCGTGACTCCAAACACTTGAAAAACGTTTCCGTACCGATAAGAAAATAAAACGAGAGATAAAGAAGCTTCGCAGGCAGTTGACTGCGCACTGCGTTCCAGGTGAGCGCAAAATGAAGCCGTAGACAACGATTACCTTCATGCGTGACGTTTGTATTTACTTTTTTATATGCTGATTAAACCGATTTAGGTGTTTAATGTTCAGGGGTTATCGGTATGTATCACAAGCAAAGAACCCTAATTAAAGCGTACACTCGTAGTCAGTTGCTACATGGATGGGCAAACTCAGAAAGACGGAGAACGCCGCGGTGTTCCTCTTTCGCCGCTGCGTGAATGGGCCTTCTGGTGGAGACATCAGCTGCGCTCTGATTTCGGGTAAAAGAAAGTATACACGTGCGCAAGTATAAGGCCTCTAGGATCCACGGCCTTGCTACCGGAGTGTGAAGATTGTCTGATAGTGAAGCCTCCCGCGTAACGGCCAGCCTGTCAACACGTTTTTGTTTTGCCAGCCTGGCCCAAACAAAATATTTTCCATCCACTGCAACCAGAACAAATTTTGGCTGCTTACGACTGGAAACCTGAGTTTACCGTGAGGGCTTTCCTGTGTAAATTATCATAGCCTAAAGCGCCTAACTCTAATTTCTTCTAACACTACATGATCATTCGGTGAGAGTGCAAACTGATAACCACCCAATAATTCTTTCTTGTCAATAAACGACAAAAGTGAAGACAGCTGCAATATTTACCCCCTCCCCCGTTTCAATGCATACTGGTGTTTGGGGCTCTTCACTTATCTACTAGCTTTAAACTTGAACGTAATCTTGAGACATTTGCGGAAATTGTGGTTCTGAGGAAAGTTCTTTCGGGTTTCATTTATACTTCGTTTCACTCTAAATGCGACCGCAGCCGACGCTATGCGGAGCGCAACTTCGTCTGTTTCTTGACACAGGGGTTGCGATTATGTCAGAACGCCGATCACTTATTGGCTGATCGAAAAACAAATTAGTGGGTAGCCCTCGAGGAATCTCGCATTGAGGTCGACCCACTATCCTTCCGATCAAGACCCAATCAGAACTCGGCGTCGTTCTGACGTCACCGCGACCCCTCTTCAAGACGCAGACAAACTTGCGCTCCGCATAGTATCTGATGGAGCCAAATCAACCGGCGCCAAATGTGCATCGTCATGGCGCTCGTCGTCTTTGTGCGTTTGACGTCACTGGGTAAACCAATCACACAGAGTAAATGCGCCTTGATCCTGCGATATTTTATCTTTTTATGTACGTCTAAAAACAAACGTATCTAACAAACGTTTCAGGCTCGGAATGACTCACGAAGGAATGCCTCCTTCGTATTACACACCTGGGAATGAAAATCTCCGTTGCGAAAAGAAGGACTTCGGATACGTGTTGGGCTCCGGCAAACCACCGCACTATTTCTCGCATTGTCTTCAAGACCAGGCGAGAGGATGTCTGATGTAAGACCACTTCGCTCATCCCTATGTACCGTGTCTTTCCGGTATATAAGTCGAACTGGCGTATAATTCGGACCGCTTTATTTATTTGTACGGCCGGCGCGGCGAAACTGTACTAAAAGCCGCGCATGTGTGTATTATTATGGCGTTATATGTGTAATCGAAAGCAAGTGTGAATATACTCGTCAACGATTCGAACGAGAAAATATAGTACCGTGGCAAATTTCCGCATTTAAAAACCGACGTACAACCTCGGTTTTCTCCATGGAAGATAATCCTCTTAGCGCTCTCCCTCTCCTAAGCTGCGAGGGGAGCCAAGTTGGGTCAAGGTAAAAAGTGGAGAGGATATAGGAGAGGAGGAGGCGGGCAAAAGTGGAAAACGCGAAGTGTATGTCGGCCTTTAAGGACCGTTCGTATAAAAAAAAATGGATGTAAGTTCGTTTAAAATAAAGCAACGGAAATAATAATAATATTAATAAAATGACAGCTGTTAATGGTGCGGAAAACTCGATATAATGTTTTTAATATTCGCAGTAGATTGGTGCTAGTGTAACTAACAGCTTAAAAAATGTCCGGTAAAATTTTTGTTTTTCAGAAAACTGTATAAATTATATTGTCCTTGACTTTTAGTTATATCATCCGCACAATATTCGAATTTTTAATTTTCCGCCACACAAGCAGTTTTTTTTAAACATTGAACAAAGCCCATACTGGTTAGATTGCACCCTCAAAACACGCATGGGGTAGTTTCATGCAAAAGGAGACACGGCAATTTTTTGTTTGTTTGGGATATGAACGAAAAAAAATAAGTTTGAATGAAGAATCTTTCAAACTCAAAGAAAAAATAATTTTGTGAAGGAATAAATTTTATTTTTGGTGATATGATTCTTTAAATTTCTGGAATTTGTATAAAACCCATGTAGTTAAAAAAAACATTCTAAACAGACTAAAATCACCAGGCGTGTAAATCGTTCTTAATAAGAACGCTCGAAACAAACTGTTCTGGTTTATTGAGTGAAGACATTACCTGATTGTTCTTTTTATACTCGTAGAATCCTCCGTCTAAACGGACACAAACAAAAATCAGTTTATCTATTTTTTTTTCTGGAAAGGAAAAGAGTAGAATAATTGTATGTGCGCCACCTGGAGGCAGAGTCACCCGACGGTTTTCAAATTTCGACCTCCAATTATTGCGGGAAGCGACCATCGCTCTCGCAGGAGACGCGACGGGTGCCACCATACGGCAAACACTCTAAAGCTTGACTTTATCCACTGGAACGTGGAGCCTAATGATCAGACTGCCTAAGTTTAACTAGACGTTTTCTTTGATGATCGCTGGAAAACACTTGTTTTATAAAAGTAAACCTGGAAGGCACGTTTTATCCGATCTCCTCTTATTTTAAACAGGTGCTACACTTGACACACTTGCGCACTGACCAACTGGATTTTCATTTTCAGGACAAAGACGAAGCAGTGCTTTGAACAGACGGGGGGCAAGAAAATCTTCTAAGAGAAATCAAAGCCCACCAGATGGTCAATAAAATCAGGATTTTCACTGTTCAGATTGTTCATTTCGTGTAACAGATAGCATGACGTTTCGTACTTGAACTCTTCAATGCTTCCCAATGACTTTTTTGTGCGGTTGTATACAGGGCGTTTGAATTTATTGAAACATATATATATATATATATATATATATATATATATATATATATATATATATATATATATATATATATATATATATATATAGGTATTAAAGGTAAATATAAAAACAATGGCCCGGGAAAAGTTAATAAGTCAAAGATGCGTACTGTCGGAGTTACTAATTCGAAGTTGATTACGACGTTTCGAGTGGGGACCGCTCTTAATCAGGTAATGAGTGTACAGCCCGGGAATGTTTATATACCCCTTAGAAAAAAGTAGACGGGGTAAAGAGCAACAGGAAATGGAAATAACGTTGTCAAATCAGATAATAGTTCACACAAAGGGAACAAAAACCAACACTTGCAAATGCTAAAAAAGAAAAAAAAAAGTTTGCCGGAGAGATTATCTACGCTCGCACAACAAAAAGCGCAAAAAAAAAAAGACAAGTTTTGAAGCAAAAAAGATTACCCCCCCCCACACACACAAAAAAAAAAAAGAAGTTGTGTGTTTGAAAGTTTCTGGTTGGGAAGGGGTGGCTCGTCTTCAAAGCAGATATAGGTCATATGTGGGCACCGACGCGCCCGAATCCCAGGGCATTCCTTTGTGCTAGAAGTTGAGAAGTTTGAGGTGGATTCAAAACTCTGGGGGATTTTCCTCCGAACCA
Source organism: Ixodes ricinus (assembly GCA_037355805.1). Lineage (NCBI taxonomy): Eukaryota > Metazoa > Arthropoda > Arachnida > Ixodida > Ixodidae > Ixodes > Ixodes ricinus. The sequence continues at coordinate 48,774 of JAZHYW010035608.1, forward strand.
AGGGAGTGGTAGGATGTAACCGATCTATGTCCTGCCTGAGATTAACCGCTTGAGGCGCATTTGCTTATCCGTATTGGAGTTCTCTTTGTAGTTAAACGTAGGAGGACGTGGTTTTAGTACCGATTGTTAAATTTGAAGATCTCCTAGTGCCTTCAGCGTGTGCATCTCCCGGAGAAGCTCAAGGACGGAGAGGATCGCTCTCCAACAGGCCAACTGCAAACTAAACAGCCTTCGGACTTTCATTAACGCCCTGGTTGAAGGTATTAAACTTATAAAGACGGAGTGTCATTGTCTTTTATTATTTCATTGATGTAGCGGTACCGAGGCCTCGTCAGACCTTCAGTCTTTTGCCTTGGTACTGCAGACAAAATGTATTGAAATCTGAACAGACTGAAATAAAAAGAAAAATAAATAAAATATGATTCTTTTGCTCTCTTTCAATTTTTGTGCTGAAGCCTGATTCCAAATTACAACAGAAATGTACTTGATTGAGTGATTGGAAAGAGGCAGGTGCTGAGAATGGAAGGTCGGGGAGTGTTTGTGCGTGACATTTGTGGTTATTAAGCGTAGTCTGAAAACCAGATTAGTCTGTCCGATGTACTGTTGTTACAGGCTTGTTGCTGTGCAGGAGATAAATCACGTTTGACGTGACACAATCGTAGCTACACTATGTTCCACGTGAACTCTGAATTTGTGTCCACGTGGCGTTCTTTGTTTTCTGACATGTGCTTACATACTTGCACCTGGGCTTTCTTGGTCGGCAACCTAGGATTGCGGGAATTAGTAGTTTTTGATTTTATAAGACGTCGGGAATTCCCTGCCGCGTCGATAGACGACCAGGAGCGGCGGAAAAAAGAGTATATGAGGCGGTCGCTCAGCAGAAGATTGCCAATTTTTGCTCAGTATGTTGTTGATGTTTGGAAGATTGCCTGTATACGTTAAAATAAGGTTAGACTGTCTGCTTTCTTGGCGACTCTATTCGGTTACAATGATGTCAGACGGTCGAGGTTTCTCACCGCTGCTTATAGCGTCATCGATTACGTTTGTTGGATACCTCTGCTTGGTTTGTACGTTTCAGCTCCTGAGCGTTTTGTTCAACGTCGTTGTTGTCACGGGCATATACGCTTAAATCTGTGCGCCTGAGTAGGGCAGACTAGGTCTTACAGTGTCGAGGATGGCAGCTCTGTTGAGAATGGAGGCATTGTTGTCTTTCGGTAGGTTTTTCACCAGCAAATTTTTCCTGCCCAATTTGTTGTAGCTATTTCCACAGTTACATCAGGAAGTTTATGTATTTTTGTTATACGCAGTGGGTAATTTTTTTTCGGTGGGTGAGCTAAATTGAAGGTGGCGATGAATTTCATGAGTTCGTCTTCAGTACCGGCTTGAATCGCCAAGATATGTCGTCGATGTATCTTGTGTAAAACAGCGGTTGAGTGTCGCGTTCGGCGAGGAGTGGTTTCCAGTTGTGACATAAATATGTTAGCGTAATTTGGCGCCCTCTCAGTTCCCATAGTGGTTCCGTTAGCCTGCAGGAAGTGCCTATTATCAAATTCAAAATGATTGTTCTCCAAAACCAGTTTTATCAGAATCGAAAGGACGTCCCCCTCGATATCAGGGTGTGGCGATGAGCATGTTCCCTTCGACTGCCGCGATTCCGTATCTGCGGGGTATATTTGTATATAGGGAAGCCACGGCCCGGGTTACGGAAAGCGTTATCCGGAATCTCTGTGGGGCAGTTTTCTGCAGAGTGGCTACGTGTCCTCAACAAACCAAACCAAAGAAAGTTGGAGGAATGTCCTTGATCCAGTGTAGCCAACAAGGCTCGATATGAGTTCAATGACTCTACCTATTCCTGACACTATGGGTCACCCGGGGCTGTTGATCTTGTGTATTTTAGGAAGGAGGGCCTTGACCTGGTGTGGGTGGGATGGTTTTTTTATGGCGTTAAGAACCGCCTTGGTTATATAGCCGCTTTTGCTGGGTATACTAGATTTCTTTCCTGAAGGCCGTTTCAAGACTTTGTGGGCCTGTTGGTAGTTCGTGGTAAAATGAAGCGTCATTCGATTGCCGAATCACCCTCATCAAGATAATCTTACCTGTTCACTGCGCAACTATGAAGCCGCCCTTGTCTGCAGGTTTAATAATTAAATCTGCCCGGGCACCAGCGTCTTTCAGGCGCGTTACTCTGATCGAGAAGGTTATATTTTGTCGGTGTTTGCCTCTTCACCTTGGAAATAATTTCGCGTTGTGTGATATCAGTGTACATGTCGAGATACTTATCCCTTCGTGGATTAGGCTTACTGGATGTAACTGTGGAAATTGCCATTAACAAGTGAAATTTTGAAACATTAAAGAAAACTCACCGATAGACGATGATACCTCCATTTCAACCGCTGCCATCCTCGACACTGTAAGACTAGTCTGCCCTACCTTCAGGCGGAGAGGTTTAAGGGCATATGCTCAAGGCTACAACGACTTTGAACAAAACTCTCAGGAGCTGAAACGCGTACTAACCCAGCAGAGGTATCAACAAACGTAATCGTTGACACTATAGAGCGGGCAAAACCTCGACCGCTCAGACATCATTGGCAACCAAATAGAGCGTCCCAAAAGCAGACAGTCTAACCTTATTTTAACGTATACAGGCAATCTTCCAAACATCAACCTTTTGAGCAAAAATTACAATCTTCTGTCACAGAGCGACCGCCTCAAGCCAATGTTTCTCGCCGCTCCGCCAGTCGTCTATCTGACGATCTCCGGGACGTCTTAGTAAAATCAAAATCTACCACTCCGCAAGCCTATTTGCCGACCATGCCGAAGCGGGTGTAAGTATGTAAGCACAAGTTAGAAACAGGAACGCCCACGAGCACAAATTCAGAGTTCACGTGGAACATGAGGCCAGCTACAGTGCGTCACGTCAAACGTGGTTATCTCCGGCACAGCGTGTCCTTGACTCGACAGGTATCGGACAGACCAATCCTGGCTTTCAGACTACCTTTAATAACCACAAATGTCCTGCAAACACTGACGCTGCTCTCAGCCTGTCTCTTTCAATCACTCAGTCCAAGCACATTTCTGTTCTAAAGTGAAAGAGAGCAAAAAGAATCATATTTATTTATAAGTTTAATACCTTCAACCAGGGCGTTAATGAAAGTCCCCGGAAGACTGTTTAGTTTGCAGCTGGCTCGTGTGAGAGCTGATCCTCTCCGTCCTTGAGCTTCTCGAGATGCTGCAGGCTGAAGGCACTAGGAAGATCTTCAAATTTCACAATCGATATCTAAACCACATCCCTGATACGTTTAAGTACAAAGAGAACGCTCCAAAACGGATAAATGCGGCTCAAGCGGTTAATATCAGGCAGTCATAGACGGTTGCCCATCCTACCACCACTTACTCAGAGGCAAAATCCCCCAAAGTTTTTAATCCCACCTCAAAGTTTGAACTTCTAGCACAAAGGAATGCCTCGGGATTTGGGCGCGTTGGAGGCCCCATTATGACCTATATCTGCTTTGAAGACGAGCCACCCCTTGCCTGACAGAAACTTTCAAACACACAACTTTTTTGAGAGCGCAGCTCTTAGGCGCCCGTTTCCGGCTTGAGCGGCGTCGCCGTCGCCGTCGGCGTCGCCGTCGGCGTCGGCGTAACCGCGCGGTGCATGATGGGTAAATTTTCCCGCTAAATTTAGCGGAAAATTTTCCCCGCTAAATCTAGCGGAAAATTTTCCCCGCTAGATCTAGCGGAAAATTTTCCCCGCTAAATCTAGCGGGAAATTTTCCCCGCTAAATCTAGCGGAAAATTTTCCCCGCTAGATCTAGCGGAAAATTTTCCCCGCTAAATCTAGCGGGAAATTTTCCCGCTAAATCTAGCGGAAAATTTTCCCCGCTAAATCTAGCGGGAAATTTTCCCCGCTAAATCTAGCGGAAAATTTTCCCCGCTAAATCTAGCGGAAATTTTTCCCCGCTAAATCTAGCGGAAAATTTTCCCCGCTAAATCTAGCGGAAAATTTTCCCCGCTAAATCTAGCGGAAAATTTTCCCCGCTAAATCTAGCGGGAAATTTTTCCCGCTAAATTTAGCGGAAAATTTTTCCCGCTAAATTTAGCGGGGAAAATTCCCCCCCTCCGCGAGGTCACGTGACCCCCGGCCACGTGACCCCCCCCGTCTCCGAGGTCACGTGACCCCCCCCCCGTGCCTCCCCCTCCTCCTCAAGAGCTGCGCTCTAATTCGGCGTTACAGGGAGTTGTAAACGGCTTTCACTTTTTGTGTGTGTGTGTGTGTGGGGGGGGATCTTTTTTGCTTCAAAACTTGTCTTTTTTGCGCTTTTTTGTTGTGCGACCGTAGATAATATCTCCGACAAGCAGTGTTTTTTTAGCATTTGCAGTGTACGTTTTAACATTCCTTTGTCTGAGCTACTATCTGATTTGACAACGTTATTTCCATTGCCTATTGCTCTTTACCCCTCTACTTTCTCTTAGGGATATATAAACATTCACGAGCTGTACACTCGTTACCTGATGAAGAGCGGTCCACGCTCGAAACGTCGTAATAAACTTCGAATTAGTAACTCCGACAGTACGCATCTTGGACTTATATATATATATATATATATATATAATGGGAATGAGTGAATATTGACAAGTGCAGCCGTAGTAATATTGTGAACGAAGAGGGGAGAAGGTGATTATTGAATTTATTGCATTAAAGTTAGGGAAAGGGAAAGGAAAGAGAGCTGGCGAAAAATTGGGCCAGGAGCGGGGATTGAACCCGCAACCTTCGCCTGTCCGGGGCGACGCCTTAACCGATTAGACCATCCCGGCCACTGGTTTCGGCGGACTCAATTTCTGACCAGCTCTCTGTGTACTATTAGTTTCGAATTCGTTTAACTGGGTAGACGACAACCGTTGTTGATTTAAGGCCCGCGCTAGTTCCGAATTGCGGCAGTGACGTGGCACGTCATCTCAGCTTTGCAAATGTCGGAAGGGGCCCGTCTCCCAAGATATCTAGGGAACCACTCCTCCCCATAGGGACAGGCTGCACCGTATATATAATGGGAATGAGTGAAGATTGACAAGTGCAGCCGTAGTAATATTGTGAACGAAGAGGGGAGAAGGTGATTATTGAATTTATTGCATTAAAGTTAGGGAAAGGGAAAGGAAAGAGAGCTGGCGAAAAATTGGGCCAGGAGCGGGGATTGAACCCGCAACCTTCGCCTGTCCGGGGCGACGCCTTAACCGATTAGACCATCCCGGCCACTGGTTTCGGCGGACTCAATTTCTGACCAGCTCTCTGTGTACTATTAGTTTCGAATTCGTTTAACTGGGTAGACGACAACCGTTGTTGATTTAAGGCCCGCGCTAGTTCCGAATTGCGGCAGTGACGTGGCACGTCATCTCAGCTTTGCAAATGTCGGAAGGGGCCCGTCTCCCAAGATATCTAGGGAACCACTCCTCCCCATAGGGACAGGCTGCACCGTATATATAATGGGAATGAGTGAAGATTGACAAGTGCAGCCGTAGTAATATTGTGAACGAAGAGGGGAGAAGGTGATTATTGAATTTATTGCATTAAAGTTAGGGAAGGGAAGGGAGAGAGCTGGCGAAAAATTGGGCCAGGAGCGGGGATTGAACCCGCAACCTTCGCCTGTCCGGGGCGACGCCTTAACCGATTAGACCATCCCGGCCACTGGTTTCGGCGGACTCAATTTCTGACCAGCTCTCTGTGTACTATTAGTTTCGAATTCGTTTAACTGGGTAGACGACAACCGTTGTTGATTTAAGGCCCGCGCTAGTTCCGAATTGCGGCAGTGACGTGGCACGTCATCTCAGCTTTGCAAATGTCGGAAGGGGCCCGTCTCCCAAGATATCTAGGGAACCACTCCTCCCCATAGGGACAGGCTGCACCGTATATATAATGGGAATGAGTGAAGATTGACAAGTGCAGCCGTAGTAATATTGTGAACGAAGAGGGAGAAGGTGATTATTGAATTTATTGCATTAAAGTTAGGGAAAGGAAAGGAAAGAGAGCTGGCGAAAAATTGGGCCAGGAGCGGGGATTGAACCCGCAACCTTCGCCTGTCCGGGGCGACGCCTTAACCGATTAGACCATCCCGGCCACTGGTTTCGGCGGACTCAATTTCTGACCAGCTCTCTGTGTACTATTAGTTTCGAATTCGTTTAACTGGGTAGACGACAACCGTTGTTGATTTAAGGCCCGCGCTAGTTCCGAATTGCGGCAGTGACGTGGCACGTCATCTCAGCTTTGCAAATGTCGGAAGGGGCCCGTCTCCCAAGATATCTAGGGAACCACTCCTCCCCATAGGGACAGGCTGCACCGTATATATAATGGGAATGAGTGAAGATTGACAAGTGCAGCCGTAGTAATATTGTGAACGAAGAGGGGAGAAGGTGATTATTGAATTTATTGCATTAAAGTTAGGGAAAGGGAAAGGAAAGAGAGCTGGCGAAAAATTGGGCCAGGAGCGGGGATTGAACCCGCAACCTTCGCCTGTCCGGGGCGACGCCTTAACCGATTAGACCATCCCGGCCACTGGTTTCGGCGGACTCAATTTCTGACCAGCTCTCTGTGTACTATTAGTTTCGAATTCGTTTAACTGGGTAGACGACAACCGTTGTTGATTTAAGGCCCGCGCTAGTTCCGAATTGCGGCAGTGACGTGGCACGTCATCTCAGCTTTGCAAATGTCGGAAGGGGCCCGTCTCCCAAGATATCTAGGGAACCACTCCTCCCCATAGGGACAGGCTGCACCGTATATATAATGGGAATGAGTGAAGATTGACAAGTGCAGCCGTAGTAATATTGTGAACGAAGAGGGGAGAAGGTGATTATTGAATTTATTGCATTAAAGTTAGGGAAAGGGAAAGGGAAGAGAGCTGGCGAAAAATTGGGCCAGGAGCGGGGATTGAACCCGCAACCTTCGCCTGTCCGGGGCGACGCCTTAACCGATTAGACCATCCCGGCCACTGGTTTCGGCGGACTCAATTTCTGACCAGCTCTCTGTGTACTATTAGTTTCGAATTCGTTTAACTGGGTAGACGACAACCGTTGTTGATTTAAGGCCCGCGCTAGTTCCGAATTGCGGCAGTGACGTGGCACGTCATCTCAGCTTTGCAAATGTCGGAAGGGGCCCGTCTCCCAAGATATCTAGGGAACCACTCCTCCCCATAGGGACAGGCTGCACCGTATATATAATGGGAATGAGTGAAGATTGACAAGTGCAGCCGTAGTAATATTGTGAACGAAGAGGGGAGAAGGTGATTATTGAATTTATTGCATTAAAGTTAGGGAAAGGGAAAGGAAGAGAGCTGGCGAAAAATTGGGCCAGGAGCGGGGATTGAACCCGCAACCTTCGCCTGTC
>JAZHYW010035609.1:0-57869 GCA_037355805.1 Ixodes ricinus
AGCGAACAACCGCCTGCAGCGGCATTTATTCAACAACCAACCGCTCTTTATCCCGCGTCTAGTTAAGCCCCACTCCTGGCGCTTTCTTTGCCCATTTTTGTGTCCTCCTTGCGATTAACCTCCACCAGAGTTACAGGACGCTCGTAGTTACCAGGGAATTTCAGTAGGTCGTACGCTACAGGTTCGCTTTGCCAGAGGGATCTCGTGCAGTCTCTCCGAAGCATGTATTGAGCACGCGTCCGCTGAGCCCGCTTTCCGCAGAGTACACAATCTGCTAGAACTCTATAGACGCTTTCAGGCAGGTGTGCACTGGCGCCGCTATAACCGATCTTTAGTTTTTGTTTCCTCTAATTTTGTTCGCTTCTCTTTACCATTGCCACTTTAAGCGATGCTGTGTCCTTCCCCTTGCAAAGGCCTTTGTGGAGGCTCGTCGACGCCCGCTTCAGTGGCTTGGTATCTCGGTAAGACGAGAGAACGTCCGCAATGGCAGCTTGATCTGGCGCGTGCTTAAAGTGTCTACAGTGACAAGCAGACTTGTACGGTGCAGATTACAAGTAATCAAGTCACCTCTAATCAATACTTTTTAGAGTAATGTTATAATTATTGTGGGCAGCCTGGCGGCTCCCCAGTTCAGTTGCCCGACTAGGGGGCACAGGGCGAAATCTTTCCAGCGTAGCGGTGGAGTCAAGCAGGCCACGCGCACATGGGGCACACCGCAAGAAGTTGCTGGCTGGACTCAAGCTCTGCCGGTGCTGGCTGGTTTTTATTAGTATTCTTTATCGTCTCGTCCACGTCCAATTAAATGTAGTTTCTTACTGTTGAAACGGCCGGCTCAGTGTTATACCTCCGGGTCGGGTATGCAGCAAGGCAAACCGACCACATCATTTGTTTAGATTTCTTAGCAAGTAATCATCAACAATATTTTGTTTACTTTTGGAATTATTACAATTACTTGTAAGTTACTTTTTCCACCTCCGTTTTCTGATGGCTACCTTCATATGTGCAAGTTTCTATTGTGCACTCGTCGAAGCCAGTCTCCGGCTGCAAGACGGTTTACCGAATTCGGTGGATTAAGAAGATAAATATAGTCTATATTTCGGTAATCGTAATCTCGTAATGAACAGCACGAAATATCTGTTTTTGTACCGGTGGGAAAACGTGTCGTTTGGATAATCTTAAGTAATCGGAAACGTAACCGCTACCCTTTCGAGAAATGACCAATTACTCTTCGTCTCACGTAATCGAAAAAATATAAAATGAATACCTTTTTTAATCAAGAGTAATGGAAATTATAGTCGATTAATTTTGTCTAGTAACGTGCATGTGACTGCTGACAAGACGCCCGGCCCCTATGCACGCGTTCTTCGCTCTTCTTCGTGCTTCGGCTCCGTAAGTACGCACGAGGCCGAAGCGTTATCGAAGGTAGAGCTGGAGGAGGGGCGACCGTATCTCCTCCCTGCCGCTTTCATCCTCTCGGTGACCGTATAGTGTTCACCACTCCTAAAGGGGCTCCAATCATTTTGGTGCTGTTCCAGCGATCAGACCCAACAGCGTAGAGCACACGGCCTACCCGGAGATTGTGGGTTTCTCGCCTGTTCCAGCCGGTTTGCGCATCAGAGAACTTTGTAGCACTGTTTGCTTTTCTTCCTTCTTGCGCGACGCAGCAAAACTCTCTCGACTTAGCTGTCTTAGTGTATTGCACTTCGTTTCTCCTTCGGTATGGACGTGGCCGACGCTAGACGAGCTGATGGGACCGATCATATAGCCTCAAAGACACACCAACGGGGTTTCTGTGATGTTTTTCTACACGTGTTATATTATCGCTGAACCACTCGTGTACAGGGAAGGCTCGCTGACTTACACCTTTGATGCCATTAGCTTGGTCTCATGACTCTCATCAGCTCTTAGTGTCGGCCCCTTCCAGATCTAAGGTGAAACGAGGCATAGTACAACCTTCCTAATGTTAAATTTAAATATAAGAAGTCGTTTTCACTCTCCTTGGGGTCACGTTTCTCTGGCAATGGAACCAAGGCTAGAGCCGAAGCACGCCGTCTTAGCTGCGCAGCTGAATATAGTTCAAACGAAATAATTTGCTGGGTGTTACTTAACTAAATAAAACATGTATAAAATTGGTGTTTTTTAAGCTTTTATTTTACAATGTTACTGTAATATTAGTAAGGATCTGACAAACGTTTTGTATTTCTTTTCTTAGCTCTTTCGAGTTTTCTTAGTTTAAGTTCGGCGCTGGCCTTCTAGTTCCCTTAAAAACAAACATGGTCTCTTTCGCCTGTGGTGTGCATCGTCAGTAGCGGGCAGTGCCGGCCTTCGGGGTGAGCGACCTGCGCGGTCGCACAGGCTGCCATCAAAAGGAGGGCGGCGCCGCGCCCCCTTATTGAATGTTTTAGCTTTTTTTATTTATTTGAACACAGCTCCTGACACGACGCTATATGCTCGTGCTGGGCCACTACTCTCACTTTCACTAACAACGAGATCTCGTACCTAGTAGATATGGGCGTATTAAAAGGGAGCGGGAAGGGGAGTGTCACGGCCGGAGTTTGCCCAGCGCGCTTGACGGTATAAGGCTGGGCCTGTTTGTCGGTATGGTGTATCGTTGCGACCTTCCGTGAGAACGCCCCGTTTTTCGCCCTATAAATTTTTCGTGAAGTTTGGCAACGAAAGTTTGTCAAAACAAGCCAAGCAAGTGGCCTGCAACGTCTACGCACGCGTGAGACAGAGGGAGCCAGGACTCTACATTGTTCCCGTATACCGGTTGGTTAGTGAGCTCATCGGCGTAAGCGAGCAGGGGTGCTGATTGAGCCCGGAATCCCTGGGTTCTGCAGCGCGATCTTGCGCTGTACGTATTCTGAGCTGTGGTGCTCCACCTGACTCCCTGGGGCCAGCAGCAACTGAACGCGATCCTAAAAGGATTTGATATTGCGCGTGTGCTAATAGTTTGGTATATCACGTTCGCGGTATAATCATTCAACACCAGAAGATTTTACGTATTAATGTCTTCAAAATTTAAGCGCCAATAAAATTCACGGCATTTTTTAAATCATCGCCGGACATGCATTTGCGTCGGCCGCCAGGCAAATAGAATTCAGCGAGATCGACCACGGTGTAATTTACCTCGTAAGTCAATCCGAGTAGTTCAGGAAACGCGTTGGCTCATGCTTAAAACCAGGTGAAACGTTAAGAAAGAGACGCGTATGTGCCTGCATTCTCGGCAATTGCGGATCAGCGCCCTTCACCGCGATCCTCATACGAAAAGATGAACTGTAGCAACTGTATGGCTTTCAAGCCAAAACGCAAACTAAAACAAAGAAAAAATTATGCCCAAGTTCTTGCTGTTGCTACTTTGATTCTCGGCAAAATGCGTTAGTATTTAGCGCAAGGGTTCCGTCTCAGCGAAGGGTGGCAATTCCAACTTCGCAACGGTCGGCACACTCTTGTGTTCGGAGAGCCAGTCTGTTTTCCAGGGCGTCAGCGGTTTCGGATACATTTCATTTCATTTCATTTATTATTCCCTCAGGGCCCGAAGGCATTGCAGAGGGGAGTGGGCGGTTAACACATAAAAGTAACATAGTTGAGTGAAGCAAAACAAAAACACAAAAAAAACACTGCTTCGCAACATATGTTAAAAAGTTGGTAATAACATTTTTAAAATCAACAGTGTTAGTTATCGAGACAATATGTGCGGGAAGGCGATTCCAATCAATGGAGGTCTGGGGTAGAAAAGAGGCATTAAAAGTGGAGGTGCTGCAATGGGGAATCTCTACCTTTAGGTCATGGTCTACACGTGATGATATGTACGATGGTTCTAGAAACAATGCTTGACGGAGAGTGGGGTTAGAGTAATAAATCTTGTGAAATAAACATAGACGAGATATTTTTCTTCGGAAAGAGAGATCAGGCAAGGAGAGGGACGATTTCATGGAAGTTACACTGGCTGTACGATGATAGTTCGAAAGTATGAACCGGGCAGAACGATTTTGAATAGATTCGACAGCTGATGCAAGGGTGATACCGGGGCTCCAGATAGAAGCTGCATATTCAAGTTTAGGACGAACTAGGGTTTTATAGAGAAGTTTTAACGAAAGGGGAGCAAGCGAAAAGTTACGTTTGAGATAGCCCAAAAGTCTATTTGCGTTGTTAGTGACATATTGGACGTGGATAATCCAGGAGAGGTCGTTGGTTATGTGAATGCCGAGATATTTATAGGAGGACACAGAAACTAGAGTAGAATTGTTGATAGAGAAGAAAGGACAAGGGTTGTTATGACGAGATACTCTCATAGATGTACATTTAGTGATGTTAAGCTCCATGAGCGATTCTTTGCACCATTTGCAGATGTTGTTAATATCAACCTGAAGGGCAGAAATGTCAGAGTCGTTAAGTATCTCTTTATAAATCACACAATCGTCGGGGAATAGACTAATAAAGGAAGAATTATGCACAGGAAGGTCATTCCAGCAAAGCTTCCTCCGATCGCCGTCTACGTCCGCATACTGTTGTCTACAAAGAGCCAATCCTTCGTCCCGGGTGTCGGCGGTTTCGCGTAAATGGCATCGTCGCCGCGCCTCGGTTTTACGTTGTCGCGTAAGTTGCGCCCCCGCCACGGCTGCTCGATCCCCTCCTCTCCCGCTCACGCGGCACGTCATTGGAAGCGTGCCGGAAGTCTCTTCCTCTTGTAAGAGGGAAAGCGGAGGTAACGAACGAGTGAACAAAGTGAAAGTGCGCGGCGGGCACCGCGCCAAGGCTTTACAAACCAATTCAGTCCAAACCACGATCGTTCAAAACAAAGACGACTGCAAAGACCAGAGTAATAAATGCTCGCGCATTTAGAAGTCCGGAACTATTCGGCGCATTAGCGCAAAGACTTAACTCGCCCCCCCCCCCTACCTTTTTTCTTTACTGCAAAAGAATGTTGATCCTATGAAGGCGATCTCACTTTACAATCTGTGAACTTTCCTATACACCAACTCAACTCTTTCCTGTCCCTGCCAAAAGGGGTGGCGCTGCTCTCGGCATTGCGCATGCGCAGACGCTTCCTCTCACGGAATCGGGTTTCTGCGCACACGCAGTGCACACACCAAGTATGGGAAAACGCCTGCTTTTTTACATTAAGTGTTGCTCAGGGATATAGACTTTTTAAAAAGATAAAAATGGTGGATCCGTGACCGTATGTGCAAGTACAGCGCGACTCGGAGCGCATGAAGGAAAATCCCGCACTCCAGACATTCGGTGTCGTGTGCCCTCTCTGCATGTTTCGATATGAGAGAACCTCGTACAGGCATGCGGTCATCTAATGATTCGTGAGTGATGCACTTGAAAGACACCAGGTTAGCAGTCGCACCACTATACAAGGTCTTTTCTTTCAAGCTTCACATATCTTTCTTAAAAATCCGTGAAACCTACAATTATCCTCTGTGCGCATTTGAGTTACACGGCATTGGGGACATAACAGGAAGGATAATTGTCACGATAGGTTTGATAGTTAACTTGAATCTTTGCTGAAGTTGAGCTAGTTGGTACATGATGCAAAAGTAAACGTTTACATTTGAATCTCTTAGTTATCTTTTTATTTAACGAAAATAAACATATGGTTTCAATTGGAACTTTGCTGAGCGTCATGGAAAATGACAGTCATTTTAGAAAGACTCGGACCGCGTGTGAAGCACGTTGGTGCAGTCAAGTTGGTGTGACGGGCGCAAGGCTAGTGGCGGGAAAACCCGGATGATGAGAGACGAAAAATCCGCGAGGGCATGTTTTCGAACCCCCAGCATTTGCCATGTTGAACGAGTGTTAACTTTAGCGTGCGACCGCTCTACCCACGTGTTCCGAGCCTCTAAAAGTTACCGAATTAATGGTTTTCGATGGGCTGGGCAAGTTTCTAATTGGAACCATCTGTTTATCTTTACATATTCAAAAGTTATTCATGAATCTTAGGTAATTATTTCCATAACGTGACGATTAAATCACTAAATTATGTCCTGATCGTACAACTGACCTGCCCAGACCGCACTAGGTAAGGTTTTGCGGCTTTTAATAACAGTCTGTAAGCAGTTAATAAAACACCCTGTATATAAGTCAACGATTGAAAAACAACGATATTACAAACTTTTTTACCCGCAAAGATGCGCGCTCAGACTAAACACTCCCCAAGTCTTTGAGTCATCGTTATGAAGTTTTAGTCAGTGCTGTATGCGTAACCGAAGAAACAAGGTAACAAAATACGTTACTCGTTACTTGAAAATAAATGAAGCGCGTTACCGATCGAGGTTACGTCAACATAAAAAAACGCGTTACGGGTATCGTTAAAAAGTAACGCATGTTATAATTACGTTACTTTTGAATGGCGTTTATCTACCCGGCATCGACAGCGAAAGCGTTTTTCGACAATGGGAAGAAGAGCGTGGAGCTATTGTGGGAGGAGTGCAAGAATTAATTATGACGTGGCGCATAGATACAAATGAATTTAAAGTATTTTTAGGGCTTGATAAGATGTAAGGAGTAACGCAACTACGTTATCCGCTACTTAAAATAGGTAACGTATATGTTCGTGCGCCGTTACTGCTTCGAAAAGGATTTACGATAGTGCGATACTATGTTACCAAAAGCGTAACGCGTTCCTGCCAACACTGGTTTTAGTAGATCGCTCCCATAACTCCGATAATGATATTCGATACTACGCTTACGCATTTGTGCATCCATCGTATCGTTATCGGGTATCGTTATCGGAGGTATCAAAACGATTCACGAAACGCTCTGTTATTAAGTTGAGAGTTTCGTTAGCTTACGACGAGACATAGATGATAGCATCCTGCGTGTCCTCCGTCAACGTTGCGTTCACGTATTTGCCCAACCTGCCCACGGTTCCGCGTAGATCAATAAGCGATTCACCACCCGCAGGATCAGGAATGAGACGAGTGAACGTGTAGTTCTGGAACAAAGTGACAAGCGCGTAAAGAGATCAGAGGCGGCAGTATATATGGTGCCTGGAACGCATATCTCCGACCGGTGTGTTTATACCGCATCCTGAAAAAGTGGTCCCTCGATCTCCGCTCGGTGACGTCGTACATCTGTCACGTTGTTGCCCGCCGCGACCCTAGCGGTGTCACAGCATCGGTCGTGGATGCGGCAGACGCCTGTTCCGCTGCAAGTCGCCCTCTGGCTTTACAGACCACGGGAGCTTCGGCACCCAGGAGTTGGGGCCCCTATGACCACAGCAACACTCACGTTCGCTCGTACTTCTTGCCACCACTTCTAGCACCAACCGCCAGGATCTCCACGACAACCCGGCTCCTGTGACGTCATTTGTTGTCAATTTGACACCGCTTTTCATGCGTGGGAGGGATGTGACGCTAAACAAACCAGTCGGGAACGCGTTCCAGGTACCCTAGCGCGGCACTGAGTTCTCAATGCGAAGGCGGAATAATGTTGTGCAACGTACCGTGAGTTTTGTAATGCTCAGGACGACGAACCGTATTTTAGGCTTGGACAGTTGTTTGTAATACTGGTTCACCTAAAAAAGGTAGAAATATTACACCAACGTTGATACTAACCCCGGTGGTAGTAACGTCACCAGCGGGGAATATCTGAACAACAAAAAGAGCAGGACGATTTGCAGGCTTCCGATTCCTTGAGGCTGGATGATTTCTTCGTGTATTTATTCATAACTTTCACTTAAACAAGCACTTCCGAGTAATAAGATAAAACAACATTTCCCTAAGGTGGTTAGGATTTCCTGTGGGGTTCATAACATCAAGATGCGTTTAGGAACCGAATAGTTCCTTCGTCAATCCAGCTAAAGTTATTTAGTTCTTTTGCTGGATTGACGAGGGAGCTTACAGTTTCCGGAGCGTTTCTTGATACTGCGATCCCGATCTTAGTGCTTATGAAACAACGCTGTCAATGAAATTGTCTCAAGAAGAATAACATACACCAATACACAACGCAGACATAAATAGAAAACGAACTGATGTGACTAAATGTTTGTTGATGTACCTTAATCTATTGAAAATGGGAGCTGATCTTTCCTATTGAACGCTGGTTTCAATTCGCGATATTTTGGGGACTGGTGGATTTGAAACAGAACCCTGGCTCGAGGAATATGACCGCCTAGTGCTCACACCAGTCGGTCATACTATGTACCCAAACTTTGAGATACATATGTCGCGATCTATATTTTTATTAGCTTAAGCATTGTGGAACAGTCCACATTACTGTAAACAGAGTAATTGCAGCAGTACTATGGCCGTACGTGACAAAACCATCTTACGTCGAATATGTTTTCGGGTTGATAAACCTTGGTGTAATTGTGTGGGTAGCGAGGCTCATAACGCCAATAAACTCCTTTCGAAAGGAGCGAACCATAGTTGCTGGGCCAATTCTTTGATTCCGCCATTAATTGGGAACATTCTCGGAGCTCGTACTGGACACCAGGGACGCGTCCGCGTTCGGCGAGGATTCGGATCCAATCACACGTTTCTTGCCCAAGTAATGGCGACCGCCAATGTTGCTTGACGGGGCTTTAAAAAAAGAGGCCAGCATGACGAAAACTTCATTATTTTTCGCTATGATCACACCATCGCTTACACCATTCAATGAAAGTGATGTGTGAGCGTTCACTCTGACTGCGTCACACTCTGCTTCGATTAATTTAGCAGATGAGATTAGGCTCACGCCTCGCTAAAATAAATGGAACTTCTTGATCGCCACAATTTTTATTGCCTCGTTTTTGTGTGTAACATTTTCTTAAAACGCCGGAAATGCATTCTACGTTTTTTTTTTTCAATTCTCAGATTTAAAATATTACACCCGTTTTTCTGCCTTCTGCAATATTAACAGCACGTGCAGCCCTACGTGTTTTGAACCATTAAACGTCACAGTTAAGACATGTAGACAGCTATGATAACTCAAATTTGTCATACCTTACTCATTACAAGGCCAAAATACTGGAATGAAATCATCCATTGTTTTGTTTGGGCCGAAGGAAGGATCTGAAAATATTCTGACTTCTACGACAAATTCTTCCGGTAAGTTCTCGAGGTTTCTTTCAGTCACTGAAAAAGAAAAAAGAAACACTAAAAACCGAAACGTTCCGAATAATTCTTATGCCAATCTGTCGTTACGCCATCCCTTTTGAAGTACTAAACACGATGAAGTTAAATTGTCATAAGATCACAATTAATGCAATACATTAAAAATGTGTCTCAATAAAATTAATATGTGTCAAGTAATGCGAATTTCGCGCAATCCTGTCAGTTGAAGGGGATGCACCTACCCAATTGCAGGTTCTGCGTTAGAGGAAATAGCATCCAATAAGTAACTAGGCATTCAAATAAACTTTGACCTGAACTTACAAACACACGTCAATTATATTATTAACAACACTAGTCGCATGACTGGGTATTTAACACGTAACTTCCTCTTGGCACCTTTAACTTTAAACCTTCTGCTGTCTAGAACTCTCGACCACTCTAAACCTGAATATGCTTCTTCAGTGTGGGATACAAGCCTCAAATTTTCTACTAACTACCTAGCATAAATTCAAAACAGCGACGCGTGTTTCATTTTTTCTAACCGCTCTCGTCTATCGAGCGTATTATCAATGAAGTCAAACTTAATTTGTTTTGCACCTTGTCCTTTTTAAAAGATTATCGGGACAAGCTCTCTTTCTCAAAATGTACCATTATAATCAATCACTAAAAAGTTGGCTTCTTTCCTACAGACGTCGTACTTCTCTCATACAAAATAACTTCATAACGTAGATGTCCCTTATTTTCTCTCTAAATGTTTTTTTCTTTATCTATTTGTGCCAAAGACAAGTGCTGAATGGAACCACCTGCCGACCTCAATTTCCTAGTGACCGTACGGCCACGTTTTCAAAGTCGCCATTTAAGATCACTTTCTCTCCTATGCTCAGTTTCCCTTTAAGTCCGAGCGCAATCGATGCCACGATCCGGTGCAGCCAATCAGGCAGCAACAAAAGTGAATCGTCACGGCACTCGTCTACTTTGTGGATTGGCTATCACCGGCTAAACCAATCGCGCACAGAATGAAGTTTGTGATCAGGGCGCATTCGCTGTGCGTGATTGCTTTAGCCGACGATAGCCAATCCACAAAGACGACTAGAGCCAAACCGATTCAATTTTGGCACTGCTTGATTGGCCCTTCATCGAAACGCATATCGTCGGATGCGGTCGGACTTGGAGTGACACCGATTACGTCAGCCTACATTCGTTGAGAAACACACAGTCAATGCGCGGGCGAGCTGGTGGAAGTTAATCGTGATGACTTTAACCCGTAACTGGGGCGGAACAAGGGAAAACGTTTTTAGTGGTAGCATGGGAACGGTCACAGACGCGTGTCTAGTTAGAGACGTGTTTTTCCCTGTTTATTATTTTACACAAAAAAATCAAGTAGTGTTTTTTGGGGCTTAAGTGAAAGTAAATTTGCGCAATGCTGCACTAACATATCTTGAATTTCCTGCTGGGATTGAGAGCTTCCAAGAAATGGGAACCGGATGCTTGTAAAGGCTAATTGACAAAAGAAATCGTGGTCGACTTGTATTCGAAATGAGAAAAGAAGCAGTGATAGACACGGATCTGGTCAGAGACCTGTCTGTCCCTGTTGTTTTTGTTTTTTCTACCTCTGAAAATATTTTTCCACCTGCGCCAGTCTCGGGTTAAAGACATCAGGATAAAATATGTTGCTTGCTCTTTTATTTAATGTTTTGTCAATTTACATGTACTTGTTTTGACTGCGTCCCTCTCTTTTCTGTAACACCTTCGGGGTCTGTACGGTAATAAAGTAAATCGATATAATGTCACTTGCCTTCAGGGGTGGACAGGCCAACATCCTGTGCTGAGAGGCTTAGATCTTGAACTGTGTGAAAAGGCATGGCACCATACGATAATTTATTATAATATTGTTGCTATTGTAATAACTTAACATTGTAATAAAATAAATAAGTAATATTGTTGAATGCTGGCATAATCGAACGGAAAGTTCAAGTTGTGCTTCTTGTGTTTAAGTGAAAGTCAATTTGCACAATGCTGCTCGACCATCTCTTGAATTTCCTGTGAGATCGTGAGAAATGGGAACCGAGTGCGTAGAAAACCTAATTGGCAAATAAATCGTGGTCAAATTGTTTTCAGAATAATGTGTGTAGTCAAATCACGAACATCACTGCTCGATTTCAATTTTCAGAAGTGCTCGGACGTGAGGTTTGTCATAAGAACGCCGACTGACGAAAAAATAGCTTTCCACTGCGAAAATAAAGCAATATTTTTTTTTTCACCAGAATGTTTTACGCTATGATTCCATAGAGATGTCACAAAAAACGCGGCTGCGAGCAATTTGGACCAGAGACAATAATAGAGCGGTAGCTTATCCCCTGATGCATCTGTAATATCAACCAAATTCGCTGCAAATATTCTCATTGTGATTACTCTGCACTAAATAATTACTGGGCACTAAATATGCTTACACTCATTTGAAATGTAACTTTCTCTAATAGTTTCTTTTGATTTGAGTCTTACCAGAGTTGTCGTCGAGGGGGTTATCGATGTCATCAAGATATAATAATGTGTGAGCAACGAGATCATCTTCTGACCGCCGACTCGACGCGATTGGCTCGATAGAGAATTTGTTGTTGAGGATTCCTCTCTACGAAAAGATTGCAGGTAAGCCACACATTTGAAAAGGCCTTGTGTGGAACGATATATTTAAACAAAGCTTAGATGTCATTCTATAAAGAGAGAAATAAATCATACCACTTGTACAGTTCCTTTTACTTCATCAACAAACACAACAGAGGTGCGGTTCCGGTCTTCATAAAAATTGTTTTCTAGGTCCTTGCCATTCATCTGCAGGGAATGTATTAAACGACAAAATAAATTTTGTAATGACTTCGCAAACACTTCCTTGCCCGAAAACTATTCTGCATTTGATTTTCAATGCACCATATTGACCTTCCACTCAAATTTACCAAGAAGTTTCATAGTTTGCATGCCACCATTAAAATTGTAAATTAAACTTATGAACTTATAAAATTATCATCATCATCTTTTTTGTGTTCAAGAACAGCGAAACTTTTTGGATGATGATGCACAGAAAACACATTTAGAAATTTCGATGACCGCTCAATGTTTTTGTTATACAATATGTATTTAGGAGTTCATTTTACCAGCAAAGTTGTCCTGGAAAACGCACACAGAGAACACAATCGCAGATGCCTCTAAGGAGCTCGGTTTCTTGAAACGCATCATTCATTCCGCTCCCAAACAACGAAGTTACTAGCTTATTAATCAATCATCTATCCCAAACAAGAATATGCCAGTATTGTATGAAATCCTCACCAAAGCTTTTTAACTTTAAAACTAGAAGCTCTGCAGAATAAAGCTTCGTGGTTCCGTTGTCACGAGTAGTCCACCTTCATAAGTGTCACAAACTTAAAGAGAAGCTTGGGCTTAGATCCTTTAGAAATTCGGCAGAAAATTCCTCGTTTATGTTTTTTTCATCAAATATATTACGACGGATCATTATTCAAAACATTTCTCTGCTTACCGGCACAGTTCATATCTGGTAGACTTGATCACACTTTCAAAATTGAACCCATTAAATCACGTACTAACCTGTTCATGTTTTCACCACTCTCTTTAGCCATCAAGAAATGGAATAGTCTCCCCAGTGATGTTGTGGTTTTATCTGACCCAATATTTTTTAAGCAGAACTGTGAAGAGTGGTTTTGTTTACCTGCTATTCCATTACGTTTTTTTTTGTATTTTTGTTAACTTCAGTGTTTGCACTGTTCGTGTTCCACAATGTGGGTGCAATTCATTGCACGTTTTCCTCTTTTGTACACTTTGGCGTTTTTGTTGTTGCTATGGTAAATAAGTTTTTTTTTCAAAGGTTCTCATATATGTATAAGTCATGACTCCTCCCCAATTCTTGTCATTCCCCCTCATGTAATGCATCAATAAACGCGTTTGAGGTCAATAAATGAAATATGTGGCTTATGAAACTAGCTGAGATGGTGCAATTAACAAAGTCACTTGCAATATAAGTAAATTAAAATTAAAAATCTAAACTAAAAAAAAATGAAAGCCGTTTACAACTCCCTGTAACGCCGAATTAGAGCGCAGCTCTTGAGGAGGAGGGGAAGGCACGGGGGGGGGTCACGTGACCTCAGGGAGGGGGGGGTCACGTAACCTCGACGGGTGGGGCCGGAAAAAAATTTCCGCTAAACTTAGCGGGGAAAATTTTCCGCTAGATTTAGCGGGAAAATTTTCCCGCTAAATTCTAGCAGTGGAAAATTTTCCGCGAAATTTAGTTGGGGAAAATTTTCCGCTAAATTTAGTGGGGAAAATTTTCCGCTAGATTTAGCGGGGAAAATTTTCCGCTAGATTTAGCGGGGAAAATATTTCCGCTAAATTTAGCGGGAAAAATTTTCCGCTAGATTTAGAGGGAAAATTTCCGCTAGATTTAGCGGAAAACTTTTCCGCTAAATTTAGCGGGATCATTTTTCCGCTAAACTTAGCGGGGATCATTTTCGCTAAATTTAGCGAGGAAAATTTTCCGCTAAATTTAGCGGGGAAATTTACCCATCATGCACCGCGCGGTTACGCCGACGGCGACGCCGCTCAAGCCGGAAACGGGCGCCTAAGAGCTGCGCTCTAAAAAAACTAATACAACACTCCCAGAACATATTTTGCATAGCGCACACCATAAATAATTAAATATTAGACAGATAGGACCTAAACCTCTGAATGCATAAGTTGGAGATGTCGATACTGGTTCTATCGAAGGTGTTATAAAATGTCGCATCCAGTTAATAGGCTGGTTAAGTTGTTTTGTTTTTTTCCAACTGAGAAAGTGGGACTAACCATTAAAATTACTCGCGGCACCTAGATTCAATAGCTGACGAAGTTTGCACAGTCAATTAGACTGTATGCAAGCACGTCTGCCAAGGAAACAAGATCGCGCTCAAGCCTTGTCGATCTTAATGTAGGAAAACCACAGCGTCGGGGAAGTCTCGCATAATCATAATACACAGGGCGGCCAATGTAGGAGTCCTAAAGAATGGAATAAACGTCTACGCTCATTTTCAACGTTGCTTGGTTTGTACAAGTGCAGTTCCAAGCGGCAGATTTAAACTCAAGCCTGGTACGGATCAAAGAACATTATGAATTGAATATACAAGTTGGCGACATCAAACATAAGTGCAGTCAAATCAGCAGATGAAACTAAACGTTGACTAGTGCAAGCGCGTTGTTAATTACGTTTACCTTAATTTAAAATAGCTGAAACACTGGCAATAGTAATTAAACGTAATTATAATTGCTAAACTCTAAAAACATCGGTCACGTCCGTCTTACAAGAATCATGGCGACATTTTATAGCTCCAAAAATAATGATACCTACGACACCTACCCTAAAGCATTTAACTCGTTCCAGTAGAGGATTCATCGGAGGTAATGACTATGGTGACGAAGTTTCACGTCTAAAGTTAGCCTACTTTGTGCCAGCCAATACTGTATGGAATATCAGCGAAATGTTTAAACGGCCCCTATAGTTAGGTGCATTTCGTGTCATTGTTTACGAAGATCACAACGACCGATTTAATCCAAATTTGTAGAAGATCTTTTCAGTTACGTTCGTTACATCTCTCATGTCTCGATGATGAAACCTTGGTGGTACGACGTCGCATGTACGCAAAAGTTTTATTTTTGGGCTGTTCATATTTTTCAAGCGGTGAAAGCTTTATTAATGCTGTATGTCATTGGAAGTTATACAGCCAAGTGGACATAATATAGAGTTCTAATCGTCACGATGAGTCGAATAATTAGCTGATCTTTTAATTAACCGTTTTATTGAGTATAAATGAATATGGGGTTTAATCGAAAATGCGCAGATAAATGAACTCTACTTGATTGAATGAAACAAATTCTACAAGACCGGCGAAAGATAAAATCTATGGTGGAGCCGGGACTTGAACACCGGGCCTCCCAATATTAGAAAGTTATTGAGCGTTTTGGAATAGCGCTAAACTAGTAGATGTTAGAAACTTCTGGCGAAACTTGGATGCGTGGAAGTGGGCTAATGTTACCACCCGCGATACAGGCGCAAGGATTGCGTTACGAAAACGCAAATAATAAGAGAAGGAAAAGATTTCGAGGACACCTAAGCACTTCTTATGAGTTGTGAATGCGAAAGTATGAATGTCGTTCTTCGGTTCCTTTAGTTCGTCTGCGGCGTACTAGCGTGGACGGCCACGTTTCGCTACTGCCGATGTAGCGACCGACGGCCGGAAGCGCTCTCGTGAATTGGCCGTACTGCGCTGAGCTCGGCCGTGCAGCCTCTCCTGAGTATGCCCGTGCGGGTACTACCACCAGGCCCACAGCTCTTAGCTGCGGCCAAGCCGCTGCGTGCGCTGCGCCACCATGGAGAGGGCTTCTCTTGTGGCGTTCCTTGGAACTACGCCGCGCGTAAGCCAAATGGAACCTTGTTCCGTGAAACTATGACGTGCGCCAGCCAACGGGAGCCTATCCAACCGTTTTCTGCAGACGACAGGCTTCGCTTCATTGGGACAGGAAAAGGTGCCATTTGGCGCGGCTTCAAAAGCTGATGACGTCGATTCGCTCCATGGAACAGTTAATGCTTCCGCATTAAAACCGCGTGGGTGCGTCGTAGTTGGATACACTTTGACAACCTGCAGAGACCACATTCACGAACTTTTTATAGCTTACGAAAACGTAGCTGAGAAGTTCGTGAGGAAAGCAGTTTTCGTACGGAAAAACAAGAGCGTCTGGTGTCCCGCGAGCTCCCGATCACTGCGAGAGCGGGCTGCTTCGATAGCGACCGCGTCTTCGGCAACACGAACAACCAATCGGAGAGCTCGGCATGATCGAAGCACGTGGATTTTGGATCACGTACCTTTCCCCTCAACGCTTGTTTGGGTATCGTGCCCGCGCGGTGTAATGTCAAAATAAAGAAATCGTTTTAAACGGGCACGAATACCCAGCATTGCTGAGGACAGGATAACCGCCATGGTCGATTGCTACGAGCTCGACCGCTACGAAGTCAACACTACTGCCATCGTTGCTAAAGGAGACGGACCGCACGGCTCTGCAAAGCGGCGCACATCAAAACAATTCCCCGCGGCGTTCTTCGTGGCCTCGGGGATGCAGGAGGGAAACGACGTTCAGGAATATATGATTTAACTACAAGCGTGTCACCAAGAGGCGTGTAGATACCCGTTCACATTGGGAGCGGAACCGCGCTGGCACTGCGCTGTTCGACTGAGTCTTGGTAGCCGCTTCAGGAGCAATCTTTTACGAGCGATTATATGAATCACTGGGCAACTAGACAATCGCAACGCGGTGCTGACGCAATGCTCGCTATAGGAAGGCTGGACTGGGATTGTGTACTTGGCGAAAAGCGCTCTAACTTGACATGTGTTGGTGTATCGTCATGTTGGAATAAAAATGATATCTAAGTAAAGTGTACGTACACATGTCGCGAATCAATCCATACAGCGTTTATTTGAAATCTATAAAAAAGAAGGGAAATAGAATCGAGGGAAGTGGACCCCCTTCCGACGAGAACGTTCGCCACCGCTGATTCCGAAAACAAGGGACGACAAGTGGAAGAGGCTGACCCTCTTATAGGCAAATAGAGGTCTGGGCTCAAACTATTCATACAGCAAGGGTCACGCGGGTATATTACATTCGGCAAGCCAGCCGATCGTGGGAATCGGCCAGGAACCGTCAGAGAAACTTCGCGTCAGAGTACCTTGCTAAGCCTAGCGTTCCTAGTCAGCCTTTGGCGATCGCTTGGTCGGTCATTTCCGCTGTAGCTTTTTCCGGGAATCAGTACCAGTCCAGCGTTCGTCTGTGCGGCGATCAGTCTCGGTAACTTATTTGTCTTCTCTTCCTGCTTAAAGTTCGGACGCGCTCGGAGAGCACGTAGAAACACAAATGCCCATTGGTCGAAAGTCGCGACGATGAAAGCGAGCGATGTTGCCGGCCATGTGGATTTGATCGTAAACCGTGCGTAAGACACGTCCGGAGCTGTTGTAGAATTCCATCGTAACCTACGCAAAACTTACGGTAATTTCGCTTCTTGAACACGGATTTGTTCTCAGGTTTTGTCGTGCGCACCAGTTGTGTAGTAAGATCGTTTCGTGAATCTGGCCTCAGATAAAGGGAGCACCCACACCAACTCTTTCTACAATTGACTTATTTAGTGGTATTCGATGAGCGCTCTGCAAGCTTCGAACCGAAACACTATGGTTATTTGCAATGATTGAAAAGCTCAATAAAGTCTAAAGCTATGTATACGGCTTATCATGATCCCCCATATTATGCCCTCCTGGCCGTATAAATCACCTGCAAAGACAGCATTAGTGCAGCTTTCACGGCGTTTATTTAGAAAATTCTGTAAAGCTTATAAAAAGACACCCTTTTGAAACCAGCAAGACTGGATTGTACTCACGGCTGTGTGGAGTCGGTTTACACCGTCGTCTTCTGAGAAAACAAAGTTCTCCGAGAACACTCGGCTCTTTTCGAGGCTCAGCACGAGTCCTTCCCGAATGTAGAGTGTCTTTTCGCCATTCAGATCTCTGGATTGAAGTATTCTCGGGTACACAATGTTCTCCGAAGGAAGCCCTGCAGCTGTATAAGTTCATTGGTAGGTTAGGGTAGGTCCGCACAGGCGTCGGATGTAATTCTAGAACTCGAAGTTTCACAATATCTCTTTTCCCAAAAGTCCACACCAACGCCTGTCCGCCATTGCTTCATCACGTACTCTGAGCTCGTATTGGGCGTTTCGTGTCCCAGCAATGGCGACAGCCAATGTTGCTCCACGGACTTTAGAAAAAAGGTCTATTGCTCACGGTTACGCAGACCACAAACATCAAAACATCACGATTTCTTCACAATTTCATTCAGCCACCCACGTATTGTTAAAGGGGAGCTTCGGCGCTTTTCGAGCTACCAAACCTACAGCGCGTTTTCGGAATATCCAGGCATCACTCTTCCCGGCATGCTTTTTGCTACCTCTAAATTCAAACCAGCTACTGAGAAAACGTCATATAAAAAATTAGGCCGAAACCAATATTAACATTTTCCCTCGCTTGCCAAGGGGGGGGGGGGGTGAAGTCACACGTTGTATAAACTGCAAGTCGATCAGGCAGTCTAAAAAGTTAAAGTAGTTTTCGCGTTTTTTTCTGTCTTTTTTTTTTTGCTTGCGTGAGTTTACCTAGCATTCATTTCACACAATTAAATTCATATAATCCGCCGGAAACGCAATGTACTAACCATATTAAACATTTGACGTCAGGTTTTTAGTTTGTCCAGCAGAGCAAATAAGTCTCTCGGAACAAATTTAAAACATCAACAACTGCGCGAAGACAAAAATCATTGTGACTTGCAATTTTGGTTACTAGTTCAGATATGTCTGTTAATATGGTGAACCGAATTTGAGGCACGTCAGTTTCTACCAAACTTTCGCCAGAGAGCCTTGCGTGTTTAGACATAATCTAGGTACTTCATCGCGAACTAAGCTACTTGGTTCATGGCGTTTATTATCTAAAACCACGGGCATCGTCACACTTACCTGTTAGGACTGCAGCCAGCATCAGTGCTACAACGAAACCAACGTCTTCTGGCATTCTGCCTGATCGCAGCCTTCCAGTGCACGTTGCTGTCGGCAATCTCCCGGACCTTTATAGTCGTCCCGAGTCATCCTCGTAATCAAAGCGGTTTTCCAGAGTTTAGAACATGACAACGGCATGACATTTCGGAAGTGTTCAGCAAACAAATGTGCATGCCTTCCTTGAACTATTTTTGTCCATTGTCACACGATGCCTCATGCCACTCTTGAAGAGTTAATTTACGAGAGCGAATCATTCATGTCGCGTACGTCATGTACTTGCCTAAAGCCCGTCCTGACAACATGTTTGGTCACCTGGACGTAAAGGTGTTTTAAATTGATAAGTCCACGCAATACCCCAACTGAAAAGGTTAGCTCCAGAAGTCAAGGGTAGAGATTTTGCAGTTAAATGTTCCCTACCAAAAGGTCGAATTAACTTAAGAAAATCTCCAACTTGACAGGGGCGAAGAGAAAACTGTCGTGGAGGCATAACCTTTAAACATGAAGTATAATATGCCTACGACAGGCGCAAGGCGTTTCGTAGAGACAACGCGAAAACGAAGCGTGTCTCGAAAGAAATAATGAATTAAAGATTTATTATTTTTTATTTGTTGACCACTGCGATTTACAAATCACAGTGGTCAACACAGTCAGAACGTCCAGACATCAGCATGACTTTGGACAACCCTGTCTCAAGCCGGGAGCTTTACATTAAGCGTACTTGTGCTAACTACTCTGCCGACTTTTTGACCTTTTCGTTTATACCGCTGCTTAACTTGTCTTCCGCTGTCCGCTTTTTCTCCGGTTATATCTGACTGACGAGAGGAGAGTTGTTGATTGATGCCCTTTTCCGAAGACAAGACGTCGTCAGCGGCAGAGATAACCATCGTCTTTAACTGACAATACTGCAGTGGAATAGGTGTTAACTATACTGGTTGCCATGTTCATTCCAAATTCGCATTCAAGTTAATCAGAAAAATCAGTCAGGCATTATCACATTTTATATTTTTAAATCGAGTTCTTTTAATTGCCATAAATTCTGTTGTGCCCTTATGAAGTTCACAAAGAGCTCCGAGACTGGGCGACTATTCAATCTGTTGAAACCATAACATCTACATGTGTTCATCTGGGTGTTGTGTTTGTGTGTTACAACTTTGATTTCAGAGGGGCGCCCTGTCCGGCGTGAAGGGGGTTTGATGGTCTCATGTATTCATAGAAAATTAAAATTTATTTCATTTTATTTGACGAACTTTAGGCTTCTGATGTTGCGTAATATGAGGGAAAGAAACAAATACAAGATAACTGCTCCGTAGTTCAACGAATCTGCAAAATAAGAAAAATACAAGATGTATAAAAAGCGAACGTTCTGTAATTAAAATACACTGAAGCATACATATATAACGGGCGCAAGGCTGCTGGTGCAAAGCCCGGATGATAAGATTACCATCCACGTTTCGAACAGTCAGCAGTTTTCTTGTTTCCATTTGGGCAAAACCTCTACTCCCAGGAGCTTTGTGCCGCCATTACTGAGCAGACAACTGCAGGCGCCCCGGCGTGCCATGCCGTGCGTCGGATTGAACATGCACTCGTGCTCTTGCTGTACGCAGTGTTGTACGGAACGGCGTTCCAAGGAACGCCGTTCCTGGAACGCGTTCCTTCTAGAAGGAACGAAGGAACGCCGCCGTTCCGTTTTGCATCCGTGGAACTGGAATGGCAACTCGTTAGTTTTTTACTGGAACTGAAAAAGGAACGGCGTTCCTTCTTTTCGTCCAGTGTTTTTTTTTAATTTCTAGGAAGGAAATTTTAGAAGTATAAAAACAATATTTTTACGAAGATCAGAATCTCGTTAACTTCTTGGCTATCTTAGGGTTTATATTTTCTGGTCCTCGTTTAGTAACAGCCGGGTGCAGGAGAGCTAGTGGACAATGATTCTTTTTTTAGTGCCTGAGACTGCGGTACAAAAAGTAAGACTTTAAGTCAAAGGAAAAGACACAGAAAGAGGGACGTTTCAAACTCTTCTAATTTCTTTGCCTCCAGGAATCCTCATACAACCAGAAATATAAGGCCGGCTACCGCCATCACTGAACTTTCACAAAGAGACCTAGAATTACAAAAAGACAAAAAAAAACAGGTCACCAGACATCGAACGCACCCTTGCATCCCGCTTGTATCCCGAACATTGGTCACTTAAAAGATACAAAAAAAATTAACCTTTATTCCTTTTCCCGTAGTCCCCAACCTTCAAACTGAACAACGAATTCAACCATCACGAAGAAGGACTTGTAATTTTCAAGGCTGACCTTCCAAAAGCCCTACCCCCTTCTTCACTTGCTCGTTTTGCGGACAGCAACATCGAGAAGCAACTTTTGTTAAGTTCGAACACGGGACTTAGTTAGATTAAAACGTGTGAGGTTGTTGTAAAACGCTCGTGCCATGTGGGGTAACAGTATATTCGGCTCATCTGAATTCGCCCACATCAAACATAAATATGGTTAAAAGCTGACATTTTTAAAGGTGAATATATCAACAAGTGAAACCCTGCTTCCGCTTGCTTTCTTCTCCTGGTGCCCTTCCGTCACGGCATTCAAATTCGTATGTTGCCATTTGACGCGAACGATTAAAAAACAAAGCAAAAATCAGCAAAATACAAATGTAACGTATACGTAACGATACGTTCCATTTTCTAAACTGTAACGGGAACGAGTTCCTTTCTCACCGATGGAACTTGTAATGGGAACGAGTTCCAATAATCCAAAGGAACGAGGAACAAGCTTTCGTTCCTTTTTCGAGGAACGTGTATAACACTGGCTGTACGACAGCGACGGCTCTATATTCCGCCGCGGAAAATATCCCGCCCTTTGTGCATCATTTTTATAGACAAGCGAGATCGTTTTGGGGAAGTAAATAGATTTTCAAAGACTAGAAATTAGGGAGACATTCCCATATATAAATATGATAACTGATAGCGAAATCACTAACTACATCCCTATCTCTTTCACTTGAACTTGCAGCAAAAATACTTGAGCACAATTCAACTTTCGTAGAACAAAGTTATATTAATTCCCTACTAGCACAGCTTCAGACGACAATTATCGACTATGACCCGATTAACTGGGCGTTCGTGACCTTTCCTTTGTAAATAATAAAAGAAACCAGATGGATGCCAGACTTTTCCAAAGCATTCAACAGGGTATCCTACACAAAGTTATTATATAGACTTGAAACAATTTTGGGAGGACCTAAATTCATGACTGGTTAACAAACTACCTTACAGATCGGTATCTGTATGTTACAATGAACGCTATTCATCATGGAAAAAAACGTTTCATCTGGCGTCTTATAGGGATCAATGCTGGCACCTAATTTGTTTTTGACCTACGGGTGTCCCCCTCAAAAATATATAGGAATTATTTTTTCCATCGCGAAAATAAGCTAAGCCTTTACGAACGCTCATACTCCGCCCAAAAATAGCGCTAGAGGTACAAACCAGATGCCAAAACTTCCGCCTGAACCGATATCTTATTCAGAAGGGAGCGCATGTTCATCTGCTTCCTTCGCAGGGCTTGTGGGGCGACGTCAGAACGCCGAGCTCTGATTGGAGGATTGTGGGTAGACCTCAATGCAGCTTGCTTTGAGGTCTACCCACTATCCTCCAATCAGAGCCAATGAGAGCTCGTCACCATAACACCTGTAAAAGAAGTGGACGAACTCGCGCTCCGCATAAACGATTTTCTAATAATTTCATATAGGAAAATGGAGGCCGACGCTGCTCTCGAATACATGAAGCTCTATGACGCCAGAAATCGAAAACGGGCGAATATGGAAAATGGGAAAATGGGATATAGGAAAATGGGCGAATATCTTCCTATTTAAATTTTTGGGAAATCCCTTATAACTTTTAAATAAAATATTGGTTCGGGCTGAAGCTTTGGCACCTGGTTCTTACCTCTAGCGCTACCTCTGGGCGGAGAATGGGCGTACGGCGATGCATAGTTTATTTTATAGCGCAACTCTTAGGCGCCCGTTTCCGGCTTGAGCGGCGTCGCCGTCGGCGTCGTCCTAACCGCGCGGTGCATTATGGGTATATTTCTCCTATAAATTTAGCGGAAAAATTTCCCCACTAAATTTAGCGGAAAAAAATTCCCCGCTAAATTTAGCGGAAAGTTCCCCCGCTAAATTTAGCGGGAAAAAGCCCCGCTAAATTTAACGGGAAAATTTCCCCACTAAGTTTAGTGGAAAATTTTCCCCTAAATGGGAAGCGGGCAGGAGAGGAGGAGGGGCATAGCCTCTTCTCCGTGCCTTGCCTTCCTCCTCATCAAGAGCTGCGCTCTAATTCGGCGTAACAGGGGATTGTAAACGTCTTTCATTTTTAAGATGAAATAAAAAACTTATTTTTTTCCTGGTGTTACCCTGTATATATGGCAGTTTAAGACGTTAAGGTCACGGTCTTACATACTGTGGCAATTTAGGTGCTTGTCACGAGGATCATTTTCTTTTTCTTTTTTTCTTCTGGTGTTCATAGAATAGACGAGTCAAAGAAAGGGTAAAAGCACAGGCGAGCTGGTGAAGAACTTCCATCGTAAACCGGAGACACGGCAAAATAATAAAAAAAAACGGACAAAACAACAACAAGTCTCTAACACAGCTTCTGGTTTATTTGAACACAACCGCTCAGACCGTTCCATTAGGGTTATAGCAGAGGGGGTAATAGAGACAAAAAAATGCGCTCCCCCCACTCCCCCGCATGTCGTCTGCTCCACCGAGAGGGCTCTACCTAGCATCCGGCTGGCGTGCAAACTCTGTTGAAAATTGCGTCATTTTGGAAATTTCAAGCGCAGATGCGCAGATAATGGTATGCCAGTTATCGTGTAACACTATGCTAGATAAAAATACTAACAGGGTCCAATCGCGCTGTTACCTGCGTGCAAATTGAAAAAAAATATAGGAAAAACTGTGTCAGATTTGCCGGTTTTTCCGGCGAAAAGTAAATCCGGTTGCTGTACCTTTTTACTACACAAAGTTCGTACTGGGGTCGGCCTTCAGCGGGTTTACTACGGTTTAGAGAATGCCATTTCATCGAAGCACGTTTTAGAGAATGGGCACGTTTTATCGAAGCACGGTTTAGAGAAAGCAGAGCCTCAGTTTAGAGAAACGCCGTTTATCGAAAAGGGGACGCTTTTAAAAAAAAGGCTTTCCTACTTCTTGCGTGTATCACTGGTCCGCGTGTTAACCCATGCCCCCTCGCTGCGCTCCCGCCGCTTCGCGGCGGCAGTCTGCGGCGGCTCATTACGAAAATGTTAACTCACCGGATTTACCTGTACACGCCGCTTCGCGGCGGCCGAATTCGCTAAAAGGTGGCTCATCGCCATTTTCTCTAAACTGGGTTCTCTATAAAGGCACTCGATAAACCGGGGTCGGTAAAACGGCGTTCGCTATAACGAGCCTCTCTAAACCGCATGCCTCCGGCATTTAGCGACCATCAGTGGAAGTCTAAAATAATAACTAAAAACGTGCTCTCCTGCTGCAATACACGCAGTAGTTGAGGGTAGTACTGCCGGCTGACTCAACTGCTATTTAAGTAACGGAAAAAAGATATGCTAGTTGATCATTTACCGAAATAGAACAACAAAGAGATATAGGCTGATTTTGGAGTAGCCAAAACTATTCTAAGAACGCTAACAACTTCACAACGACAGCCACGAGCGAGAGTTCGATGTTCCGTACAACCCGCCGGTACAGCCCAAAGATGGAGAATGGCAACCTCCCGGTTTGTTGTCTGCTATCGGAGTCGGGCGCGTGCCCTCTCTCTCGTTTTAGACCGCCGAACCCGCTGAATTTCCTGGATGTATGGAGAGGGCGCTGCTGTCGAACAAAATGGTGCCGCCCAGAGAGCGGTAAATGGAATGGTCTATCACCGTTTAGCCTCGCACCCAGCCACGTTATCCCTATCGGTATGCGTTCCGAAAAAAACAAAGTTACAGCCTGAATAAGTAAAAGTATAGAAGGGTCATATAACGACTACGTGCAGTTAAAATGTTCACGTTCTACGTCGAGGTGCACCAGAAGCGATTGATCACTCATACTGGAAATTCCACCGAATCGACACGTAGCACCATACCGGCTACCTCTCCCAACGTTAGCAGTGTTTGTGTTGAGATGCCAGTTATCGGCTGCGGCTGACTCGAGCGGGCGAATTGAGGCACAACCAAAAGCGCAGTCAAAGCTACGGCGTGGGCGTAACCAACATTGAGTGAAACGTCATCACCATTGCCCCCTTTTGCTTGTTTTTACTTCTCTGTGCGAGCGTAGATGACGTCAGCAACGTTTCCTCTCGGCGCTAAGCGGTGTTCACGTGATTGGCGTAACGCGCCTGCGCAGCGCGCTTCTTGGGAGCCGTACTGGCCGTACGGCCGACGCGCCGTGATTCCGCCGTTACTGCCGTTCCCCGCGTCACAACCGCCGTCGTCGTCTCACCGCTTATAATTATTGTCTTGCGGAGTTTAGTCCACAGTACGGAGACTACGTGCGGAGACATATGCCGAAGTTGTGCAGACGTCGCTCGAATGTCGTAGACACCAAAACGTGGCGAAGAGTGCGGTTGCAGACTACACTTACGCCTGGTACACGCCCGCCAAAATCCCGCCCGTCGTTGCGTAGAGGATCACGTGACACCTCGTACCACGTGACGGCCATGTTCTTGGGGGCCTGAGGCCAATGTTGCCGGACGGAGCCGAAGTTTCGGTTTCGATTGCCGCTCGTGTTTAATATGAGATTTTAAAGTATATTTCCCATTTTTCGCAAAGCAAACGACGTGGTGTCTTCTACTGGGGCTTTTTAATGCAAAATCACTCATTCTCTCGAAATCTTCGGAATTGAGCGGAGTTGCCTTTTAATTTACGAGAGCAAATTATTCATGTCGCGTACGTCATGTAGTTGTCGTAAACCCGTCCCGACAACATGTTTGGCCACCTGTACTTAAAAGGTGTTCTATATTGATTAGTCCCCGCGATACCAAAACTAAAAAGGTTGCTTCTTAAAGTCAACGGGAAAGTCAAGAGAATACGTCCAACAACGTCCAACAACTGGCGCGAGGCATGTCGTACAGATAATGCAAAAACGAAGTGTAGCCTCAAAAAAAATAATACATTTAATATTTATTTTTTTTCTCCGTGGACCACTGCGATTAATAAGTCACAGTTGTCAACGAAGTCAGAACTGTCACACATGAGCGTGGGTTTCGACAACCCTCTCTCAGCCGGGAGGTATACCTTAAGCGCAGTTGTGCTAAATATTTTCCCGACTGCCTGACCTTCCCGTTTTTACCGCTGCTTAATTTGTCTTCCGCTGTCAGCTTTTTCTCTAATTATATCTGTGTGGCGAGAGTTCCTGATTGAGTACCGTTCCCGAAGACAAGACGTCATCAGCAGCAGTGATATCCACCGTCTTTAGGTGACAATACTGCAGTGGTATAGGTGTTAACTATAATAGTTGCCATGTTCATTCCAAATTCGCCTTCAAGTTAATCGAAAACATCACTAAGGCCTGATCACATTTCAGGTTTTTTATGCGAGTTATTTTTTTTTTTGCCATAAATTATGTTGTGCTCTTAGGAAGTGCACAAGGGCTTCCGAAACTGGGCGACTATTCAGTGTGTTCAAACAATAACATCTACATGTGTATGTTGTATTGTGTGTTACAACTTTATTGCCAGAGGGACGCCCCGTCCGGTGCTAAGAAGAGGGCCTGATGGTCTCGTATTAAAGGGATACTTCAACGAAATTTGAAATATACCCGTTCGGGTTCAAAAATAGGTTGAATATGATCCACAATATCAGTAAATGATAATCGAACGTTTGTATTTTGAGCCTGGTGGCTGTATTTTTCGTTATAAACGGCCCACTCTGGCAAGCGCTCGGACAGCAGCCAGTGGAGAGCAGGTGACATCCAACGCAGTCGTGACGTAGTTCGTCTCGGGGCGGGCAAAGCTGCGGCGAGGCCACGGGCGATGCTCACGTCGAGAGGATAGTCTAGTCGTTCCAGCCACCGAAGCGGCTGCTTTTATACGAATTTAGAGTGACGGGATAATCTTCTATAATCTTGTAGAGGTACAATAGCGACTTCTGGGACTCCCAAAAGAGATTGTCGTGGAGAGGGGAGTCCCTCCTTTCACATCTTCTCTCGTGGTGGCCGGAGGCGAGACAAACTTCGTCACTATTTGCCAAGGTTTCTAGACGGTCATTGCAAACGAGACGTTAGCGACATCCACCAGGTGCTCTTGGCTAATCGTTTAATTCGTTTTAAAATTCTTTTTCGTGTCTATGTTAACAGGATATCTGGTGTGTCCGATGTGATACTGCTCCCTTTAACACATATAGACCAAAAGATAAGCTCCGAAATTTCGTTGTAGTATCCCTTTAATACAAAATAAAAATTTATTTCACTTTTCCTGACGAACTTTAGGCATCTGATGATATCTAATATAAGAAGGAAAGCAACAAAAACAACTTAACTGCTCGGAAGAAAACGAATTTGCAAAAGACAAAGAATACAAGATGTATAAAAAGCGAACGTTCTGTAATAAAATGCACTAAAGCATAAGCATACCAGGCGC
Source organism: Ixodes ricinus (assembly GCA_037355805.1). Classification (NCBI taxonomy): domain Eukaryota; kingdom Metazoa; phylum Arthropoda; class Arachnida; order Ixodida; family Ixodidae; genus Ixodes; species Ixodes ricinus. Next base: position 27,272 of record JAZHYW010035609.1, read on the forward strand.
AAGGCTGGCGGTGCAAAGCCCGGGTGATAAAATTATCATCCGCGTTTCGAATCGCCTGCAGTTTTCTTCTTTCCATCTGGGCAAATCCTCTTCTCCCAGGAGGAAGGTTGCAACGCCTATTGGCTGAAAAAAAAGCAAAAACAAGCAAAACAACACAAAACGGAAGTGACGTCAATTTTTGTTTTGTTTGTTCTTGCTTTTTTCAGTTTTATTGTACTGTGTGTGCGTACCTTTATTTGTTTTGTTTTGTTTTTACTTTTTGTTCCTCGAGGTGTTTGTTGGGTGCTTTTCGGAGCGGTCGCGTCGGTTCCAGCGGTCTTTCTTGTTTTTTACGTTGTCGTGTCATGTGCCGCATTATTTCCGAATGGAGTTGGTCGCGATATTCAATGCTTGGGAACGAGCGTCGGCAGTGAAGTCCACAGCGCATTCATGCAAGCTAGCAGGCCCCGTCCGCCACATCGAGGCCCGTGGGACGCTTGTTCGGAACGTAAAAGGTGAGTGGAATTTACATACTGGTGGCGTTCGATCGTCGATTCAACACCGCTGTGGTGGAATTTGATAGCGCTTGGCCACCTCTCGTAGCGTCGGGGACAAAGAAGAACTTAATAAACATAACCAACGGGAGTGGCATGTGGCTTAGGGTGCCGCCTGCGCCGCATTTGCATTCAGTAATCGCAAGGACCAACCGCGTGGGGCTGTCAGCTTTTGACGAGCTCCAGCAGTCACAAAAGCATTCTGTCGAAAGACGAAATTTACAAACAAATCAGGCGTCGCAAATGGACCTCCCGCCGCGTCTAATTTGTGGCGCCTACTTATTTAGGGATGGCGTTTTCTGCGCCAATACTGTATTCTGCCTCGTGGTACATTCACACCTGCAGCAGAACTGCTAAGCGAATCTGCTACAGGTTAATCGCGAAGAGTTGTGCTCTTCCATAATGTGCATGTTAAAGTGACAACAAATAAGGTGCCTCTCTGTTCTACTTCTCCTTTGGTTGTGTTTTGTGCTACATTTTGATCAGAAAGCCACTGCGAGACAGGCATTATCGATGTATACTATCCAAAATAATACTCGAGCATGAGACGGGGTAACAGAAATACTTCTATATGTGCCTGCTTTTTGTGTTTTCGCAAGACAAGGTAACAGAAATACTTCTATATGTGCCTGCTTTTCATGTTTTTGCAATTCACCGGTTAGACCACTCTTCTCATGGTTATTGTTTTGTTGGGTGTAAATTTTCCACTCCAGGTGTCTGATGCTTGCGGCTGATGGCTCCTACCTACCTGCATCAAAGAGCGGGCCTGCAGCTTTGTCGTGACAGCAATGAAACATTAAGAGTTCTGGGGAACTGCAGCGACTGGGTCACCGATGCCGTTCCACTTCCTGCACGGCACCCCGCGTGGGTCGGAGGGCCAGTGCATGCCCTTTATGGGTTGTCGCCAGCCACAGTGAGTATGGCTTGGAGTCACGTCATGCTAGTGAAATGCTTGCCACCTGAGTGACGTCAGTGCTGTTGGTGGGGCTATGACCGGTGGTCTGCGATCACAGTCCTCCAAGCACCATTACACTGTTCCTGGATGAACTAGCCGCTCTTGAGGAAGAACAGGGTGCTTTGAGAAGAGCTATAGTGTCCGCTTTTTCACTAGCTCCAGCTGTCGCCACAGACATTTTGTTGAAAGGAGCAGCATCTATGAATGAGTAGACGGCGCTGAATGGCCGCAAGGGGCCTCGCTTCTGACTGAAGGGGTTCAGATCATTCCGTTTCAACAGAGGTACCTCTTGGGGCATTGTACAACACAGGAAATAAAGGGCCCGAAAGTTTTCCACCTCGACGAGGTGTGGGTTATGGCAGGACCAAATTTCTCAAAGGTGCAGGTAGACACAAATGCGGCTTTGTTCCGTGGACACCTTCATGCGTGGTGGCACGAGGCAGTCGTTGCTTAACCTGGCTTAAAGACCAACGACTGGACTGGTCAAAGGTGGCATGCCTGAGAGTGGGTCAGTAGACGGCTTTTATATACCTACTTTAGACTTCATTCACCCCTTAACTAACAGACTGACAGGGCACTGGAGGCTACCTGCTCGGTGAACCAGCTGATTGTCAGTCTTGCATCACTTATTATGCCCTTTGCTCATACAGATGTGCAGATCGGACATGAGGCAATAAAAGCTTGGCCCACCAATCACATGGCTTCTATCGCTCTGTCAGCGTAGGGGTGAAGAGAGCGTAGGGGCGGCAGAGTTGGTAGGGTCTGCTGAGTGCATCTGGCATAGCAGCTCGGCAGTGGTGAGTTACTAGAGCACAAAATGCAATACCGCACTTTACTCTGAATGCTGCGAGCCATCGGAGCCAATCCAGTGCCAAAGGTGTGCCACGTGGCCTGTCCATTGGGCGCAACGGCACGTGGAGCACAGTGTCATCGGGCAGCGACAGAGAGTTGGATTGGCTCCGGTGGCTCGTATCGTCGGCTGCGGTACAACACAAGGTGAAACAGAGTAGAATGTAATGGCATGTCGTATCACAGAAGGTGAGCAAAGTAAACAGATAGAAGTTTGATTCTTAAAGTGCCTATTTTAGGTTTTTATCGTCTTTTTTGGTTTCCTTAAGAGCCCAAATGCCTGCCCATCCCGACATTTGTAGTCCCTATATTTCCGGGCCTGAGTGACTGCACGACCGAGGACCAAATCAAACTGTTCAAAATCCTGAATATAGCTCTACACCCTTTTCAGTAAAAAGTTAGAAGGGAATAAAGCTAAGGGTGCCGGTCCTTGACCCTGGCAGGCGCTCTTGCTCATACAGCTGAGCCACATTCATAAGAAGGAAGTTGATTCCTTGTCTTAACAACAGGCTGTTTTTTGCCGAATTGTTTGATTGGCTGCTAATACACAAGCACAGTTTTTCAGCTCGACAAACACAATGGCAGAGACTCAGTGCTGGACATGGAATTTCATTCCAACTCTGGTAGCACTACAAGCTGCAAAGGTAGCCCTAGGATTACACGTGCAAAAGTTCTCCAACAGAATGTGTTTAGGACGTCAGTGCTTGATGAGCATCCAAGTGTTCGGGGGCACGAGTCACTATGCTGTCACTTGACGAGGAGTCAAACAGGCTCTTGTTGATTGCACCACGGTTCTGATCAAATGAAGTTGCGCTGCCTCTCCGCAGTCCTGCACTTTTAAAAATTATCGCTGGATCCTCGAGGGTAATGGCTCGCATTTGTAACAATTGCCACAGAGCTTTCTGGACAAGCGAGGATAATCAAGAACGAAACGTGCCCTACAGCTAGCTAGCTTCGAGAGTGTTGCACATCGCAGTGTCAAACGAAATGGCAATATCAGCCAACAAGACCGAGTACCGCTTTACGTCGAGGCTGAGCCTGCCAACAAGTTCACACCCATCCAAAACAGCGCGAAACTGGCGACCAATATTCTAACCCTGAAATTAACTTGGGCTGTTCGCACAGAAGGAGCAAGCTTCAGAGAAAGTGTCGTGTGGGTATCCTTTTGCCCCGCAAGGCGTCCCTAGCCTTCAAATTTCTCGCGTTTGCTCTGGTCAAGCTTTTGCGCAAAGTGTTTTTTTCCAGTGTATTTTTCAACAAAAAGTTACAGCTGTTTTGTAGTGAGCTGGTTACAGGAACTAATGCCATCTGTAAATATCTCTTACATCCGAGCTGTTTAAAGTCATTACGGATACAAACTACACTTTGCAGCGACTCGGAATCGCATTTCTGCCCGTCATGTCGAACAGCGGAGCACTAGTTTCGGTTTGAGGTCTGCACTCTTACTACAATGCAGATGGCGACAGCATCAGGCTGCACGCAGTAAGTTCGTTCGAGACCGGTTCTTCGTGCGGCACTCCGCGAGTGCGGTGCACTTTGGGAGATAACTCGCATAATGCCAGTGCGTTTAAAACGAGCTTGCTATAAGGCGCGCTACTCACGGGATAGTTTCTCATGTAGTTTTTGAGCTGCTGGTGAGTTATTCTCCCCTTTACAGTGACCTGCGTTGCTGGGTTTGGGTACGACTAGAAACCGACGAGCAGCTCCGACATCTCTGAGGTGTTTGAAGCCGCAGCAGCAGTTCAGGGAAACAATATTTCCACGTGACCTCCCCTGCAGTGGTGGTGATGGGTGCGTTCAGTAGCGGCTCCCTCAGCTCCGAACGGAGTAACTCGAGTTGGAGTTCTCGGTGCACCTACTGAACAACAAAACAAGCGCAGCTCTTCAGCCGCTGAGTATCATTGCTTTATTTGACGCCTGTATTGAAAAAGTCTCGATAAGGTTGTTTGAGAAAAAGCAAGTGTCTGTTGTGGGAGCCAGTGGTTTTCCTCCCCCAAGGGGACGTAAGCTGCGGACGTGCAGACGTTCCTTCAGGAGTCGTCTGGCTTTAAGCCTGCTCGTTCCGTATCATGTCGGGGAGAGTATGCCACCCTGTGGGCCTACTCTCGCACTCATCCGCGCGTCTCCCATTTTCGGGGGACCTGCCAGATCGTGAGGGACGGTCCTCTGAATTGACGGCCGTCTGGCGATTAGTCCTGAAGTGCACTCCGGGCGACGGGTCAAGTGCGAAGATATCCTATGAATGCTGTGCAATTTAGGACACCTTTAAAAAATGCTAAAAAAGCTTCTTTTGTTTTTGGGGATGTCATGTTGTTTGTTGGATTTTTCACTAGCCACTGTTGTTAAACTTCCAGAACTCTATGTGCCGAGAAAATGAGGGAGAGGAGGAGATGAGAGTGCAGGAATGTCAGAACGCAGAACTCCAATTGGAATGATTAGTGGGTAGGCCTAAAGCTAACTGCCTGTGTCTGTACTGCACGTGCAGAACGCCGGTGTCCAGCGTTTGGCGTTTGCAATCGAATGCATTGATGAGTGCAGTGGAGATAAAGGCAGCCTTGGTTTCTGCTGCACTCGTGGAATACGGTCGAATGCAGAACGCCGGTGTCTAGCGTTTGGCACTCGCATTCGAACGTCTTCGACGAGTGCAGTGAAGACAGGCAGCTACCTTTAGGTCTACCCACTAATCATTCCAACCAGAGCTCGGGTGTCCTGACGTCCCCGCTTGGTCTCTTCCACTCATCTCCCTCAGTTTTTTGGCTCATGCATCATGGGCAGATTTTAGGAGTGGGGGACTAAGGCCCCCGAGGTTAACATTTTTTCAGTGAAAAATCGACATACGCCAGCTTCTGTTAGGAAGAAATGATTAGTGGCTTCGATTCACACTCGAGAACTGAACTAAACACGATCACAACGCCGCCATTTCTTCTGCAGCAGCCACTAAGGGAACTACACGGCTACACTTAGTGGTTCTGTCGAGTCACGGAAGGGCCAGTGGCGCTAAAGTTCCTGGTATAGGCTCCCTACGGGAGCCAGAGTTGCGTAGTTGCGTGTTCATCCCCGTAGCGCCGTCTTTCTTGCACGGCATTTGGAGCCTGCTCCTGGTGTGACTGAATTCGGCGAATGGTAGCACGGCACTCTCAAAAGCAGGGGAACATACGCCAGCGTGCGTGCAACGTCTACTTTCCTTCATGGCATTTGAGTCTGCTCCTCACATGATCAGATCTCGAAGAATAGCGGTGCGGCGGTACGTGGAAAACAGTCATGCAACTCTGGCTCCCGTAAAGAGCCTATACAGGCACTCTGCGCGGCGCCATCTCGCAGGGCCATCTTGCAGTAGCTATTCGCGACTCTAGCGAACTATAGAGGGCGCGCTGCTCAGGCAAAATGGTGGACGAAAGGAGGTCGTTTTCGTCGTTCAGCACGCGGACCACCACAAATTCCTGCACTGCAGCGTAAAATCAGTGTTACATTTGAAAGCAAAGCGATTTTTCGACGGTAGAAACCTTCTTCTAGTCAGTGCGTAGGAATGACACGGCGAAATCATAAAAATATTTGCTGGAAACAATGTTTGTTTCTACGCTGCCACGAGAACCAAGCAGCGATAGCAGACGACAGAGTCGAAACGACCTCCTCTCCTGAGCTTCTCGGCGCTGCCGCTACGCGGCGACGCCAGCGGTTCAGGTTCCAAGAGCGAGTTTTTCACAAATATTGGGTTAACAAAACAGATCTGGGCAACATTTTGCTCGTGATATCATCTCCTCTCCCCCCCCCCGCCCTCCCCAGGCTGACCCATAAATTTGCCCCTGCTCTGCATTGCCCTGCATGTTCGGGTCAGATATTGGTTCCTGTTGACCTGATGGACTCCTTTGTTCTCTGCATTCATCATAGGTTCGTCCTGAATCATGGACCAAGACTGCACTCTTAGGCCCATTCCTTTTCGGTGGATCGGGTCTTGCCATCTTCCCCTTTCGTGGCTTCCCGTCGAAATTAAATAAATTGTAATTTGTTTTTTCTGATGGTGGTGCATACCTCTTGCCACACTTCACCAAAAATAGTGTGGTGAATCCATGCTACAGACTACTGTGAAACGTGCACGAAGGTGATCGTTGAAAAGGTTAAGTCCGAAGTTTTATGGATAGAAGATATACCCCGTTTAATTTTTCTGGCCACCTTAAGCGTGCTATCTCCGAAGTATTTCAGCCTATCATTGCATCGGCTTTTGACCATTCACACTTGCAAGGAAAGGCTATCGGCAAGAAGGTTCCGAAGTCTGTGTTCTGTTTTCATTTAGTTACTGAAACAATATTTATGGACATTACCAAGTCTATTTCGACACAACTAAATGTTCAAATTTTAGACTATTTTGTTATCATGATTTTAATAAGTTTCTGCTAAGGGAAATATGTGTTCCATACATTAATTAAAAAAAACTGAAAAAACACCGATTACATTTGTCCTAGGAGTTTTTACAGAAGATCCATCGCTATCACCATCACTATTTTGATTTTTCCAAGATGGCCGTTTTGTTTCGTGAACGTTCTGTAACTTCGGCGATTTACGTGACTTACAAACAGCACTGCCTAATTGGTAGGTTAATTTTGGTGGCTATTTATCGCGTAATTTCGTGGGTATCTTTTATATGTACAGAATGTAGTATTTGAGGTTCAGATTGTTCTTCGTACAGAGCGTTAGCTCGGTGGGTCGTCTCTTCTGAACTGCTTGTTTGCCTTTCGTCCATGTTTCTTTCCCTCCCAAACCCATCACACTTTCTGGTTCATTTTCATCTTTTCAGTACCGACTATTTTGCTAGCGAAAATCCAGAAACGTAGAGACCATGCAGCTCTACCTGCACTATTCATTTTATGTTGCGCAATTGCAAGAAACGATTTTCTTGTTTTCAAACATATTCTTTAACTTACGGCGTTCTATAATATCGTTAGGCAGTCCAGTTATGTTCGCAAAGAACACGTGGCTAAGCGGTGGCGGATAGCACTTCTGCTGATGAGATGTTTTGCTTCTGCATATCGGAAAGCATCCTCGCCTGAGCAGCTGTCAACCATCTAGTGACGAGCCGAAGCAAGACGGTAATGTTGGTGGTAGGAAACTGAATAGTACCCCTTGTTAAATATTTATTTATTTGCTGGTCTGCTCGGCAGTGCCGCCTGTGCCTGGACAACACCTTGGAAGATAATGCAAATACCGAGACAAAGTTGTATATTGGTTATACTCTGCATCTGCACTCTGAATAACGTGATGTCTCAGTAACCACGCACGCTTTGTTATAGAGAAGTTTGTTTCGCTACCTGCTAGGCATCACAAATGCTTTAGCTGTGTGCCTTTATTTTATGCTAATATAATGTAGTGCACCTACAACTGCTTGTAGGTGCAGCCTTCAACAAGCAGTTGTTGAGGAGCCCCGTTTAATGAATCCATTTGATCGTCATAAGCAAATCTGGAAGACGCTAAAGGCTACCGCACGATTCACCGAGGCATGTTGACCTATGCTTTGAGCACCCGCTCTTCTCTGTTAGGCCGTAAACCAGGCAGAACGTAAAACTATTCTTGTGAAAACAGCAGGATTGTGACATGCACGAAAACTAGTCTATCATACTTTGAATATGCTGGCCGCCCGAGCGACTGACTGGCTGACTGACTGACTCGGCTTTGTCATTGGCCGAAGCGGAACAAGCAAATGCTAGAGCACGCAGTCAAGTTCCGTGAATTGTGTATTTCTAAAAACAAATTTCCTAAAAGGTAGTTCGCCGCCATTTTTTCTTAACTAAGTGTCTTCTTGAAAGGATTCAATAAAAGGGGGCTTCAAAACCGGTGCTTGGGAAAACAGATGCCTCCGCTCGAGCCATACACGCCAACATTCTTAGATCTATCGGTTGACAAGCTCCATGGAAGAGCAGCGTTAAAAAAACAAATGAAAGACATTTACAATTCTCCGTAATGCGAAAGTAGAACGCAGCACTTGAGGAGGAGGGAGGGTATACCTCTTCTTCCTTCCAATTTAGCAGGAAATGTTTGCTACATTTCCTGCTCAATTTAGCGGGTTAAGTTTCCCGCTAAATTTGGCGGGGAAATTGACATCACGTGACCCAACACCAATTCAGTTTCCGCCAAATGTAGCGGGAAAATGACGTCAGATGACAGTGTGTCACATCACCTATGAACAAATTCAGTTTCTCTACTAGACTTAGCTGGAAAATTGACGTCGCGTGACCTTGACACCAATTCAATTTCCCGCTAAATTTAGCAGGGCGGTTACGTAAATGCCGACGCCGCTAAACGCGGAAACAGGCGGTTAAGCGCTATAAGAACCACAATAAAATCACTTTCCACCGCAGGTAATGTGCATCCAAAACATTCCACCGGATCTGGACATAGGGCGGGCTGATAGTGTGGCAGGCACCACTGAGCGGACGCACCGCAAAAAGGCGTCGAGCGTTTTCCGAAGCTTGTCAACTGACCTAGATGTGAGAACGTTGGTACATGTATTGCTACCATTGCCCAGCGGGACCGGATATTGTTGATCTGTGGTGTTTGCTGAGAAATGTTTTTACAATGTTCACACTTTGGTCGTTGCAAGCACATCTTTTTCACTAATATTGACTAACAGCATTGCAGCAATCAATCCAGTTGACACCGAAATGTTCAAAGCAATAAAGAAATAAAGCCAGGCTGTTCTGTGAGTGCAGATTTTATATCTTGTTTTATTGTTAAGGTGGCACTGATTTGTTTGCCCCTTCATTGAAGCATGCATTTCATCTCTGAGAAATCATGATCGTCCATCTTTCTGGAAGAGGTCTCGTAGTGCAAGTAAAGAACGCTGGTGACATGTCTAGGGTAGACTGTCATTGACCAGTTTCCTTCCTGTATGCTCGTTTGAAAGTGTCTAGATAGTTTTACACAGACTAGCGTCTTTTTACTCCAGTTAAAAATAGCACCATTTAACACAATCTTTTTTAGAAGGTCGCTCAGTAGAAATTAGTTTATGTAAATTTGAATATACAGCGCCATTTTTTTTTGACGGAAGCAAGTTCATATTATCTATTTTGATTTATAATATGCTTTTGATTAGGTCAACCACAAATTGCTTTCGTAAAAAACCTTTGTTGTATGATGTAGCATTGCCACTTTTAAGAGTCGCTCACGAGGTGAGGACGGCTGGGAGGAACCTCAGTTTCCCAGCCTCCAGCACGAGCTTCCTACCTTCGGTAATGCATAGAGGCCGGACATTTGTAAGATTTCTCATTCCGTTAACGACTATATCTAACATATCGCCCGAATCAGGTACGGGTGTTCAATAGACTATCACATGTATTTGTACCAACCTGGGGCGTGCCTCGAGGACCGAATATAGGACAACGAGAATGGAAGGGAGGAGTTTCCTAGATTCGGCAATGCTTTGGGATCTTGCAAGCCTCAACAATCCACGCACAGCGAAAGCATGAGGAAAGGCGACAAGTGCTCGCTGGAGGTTGGGCATTAAGAGATGCCCTGTATTTCTCATCTTGTCAGCGACTATTAGCACCAAGATGCTAAGGTGATATCCTTTTTCGTTTGCGACATCACTGACAGTTAATACTTCGGCCCCATGTTCCAGGTAAGAAAAAAAAAGCCTTTCATGCAGGGCTTGTCAAAATATTGGACGCCAGAAAATATCAGCCATCTACTTTCAGTTTTATTTAGAATCCTATGTTCATGTTCTGGGAATGCATTGAAAAGCACTGCAAAAGAGCCCACATACTCGCCACACTAGTCTCCTCCTGGAAAATAGATTCTGTGTGCTATGGTCACCTAATGTCAATAGATGCACATTCCAATGCAGCAACTGAAGCTAGCTACAGCCACACTATCTTCCAAATGCAGTCTGCTGATAATGAAACAGTACCTTGGGCTCCAAGCTAGGCTTCCAAAAAGACTGCAGGTCACCCCTCGATTTGGCGAGGGGGTGACCATGTGGTCAGCTGCTGCAGTTTCCCAAAAAGTTTTCATACCTACAGTAAATCAAGCAATAATCAAAAGTTCAAAAAACTGTCTGCCATAAGACTGTGGCATATAACAGAGCCTTAGCAAATAGTTTCAGCATCGAGGAAATATATTTTTCAGCACATTTTTGGTGCAAATTCTCTATTTCGATGAAGTAGAGTGAGAGTGATGGTGAACCCCCGTTGCATCCGAGCTAGCCGAGCTGTTCCCCCTGCCAATGGTTTCATGCCATCCCTTCTATTTATTTCTAAAATTCTAGATCGTTTCACCCTCCATCGCATGGGCGCTGCCATCTTGGGAGCACGTGACACAGCCGCCATAAAGTGGCTTCAAAGTGTCGCTCGTTTCTCCCATCCGCTCCTAGGCAAAGGCATAAAAATAAGTGTCATCTGAAACTTATTTTTACTACTTAACTGCATGCCATCATTATGTGCACAACTTCCGCACCTTATTTTATAACAGGTTACGACTATTTGCACCATCGGCGTACCGGTGGTCCGAAGAGAGCAGGGGAAAAAAAGAGCAGACGATATGCTAGGTTTTTTTTTCTTGCTTTGCGGCAATGCGATAGAGTTCAAAGGCTTGCCGACTTTAGGCATACTTCAATTCAATGCCGGCTGTTGCGCACATAAAGAAAGCTTTAAAGAAGAAAAGAATTGCATGGAAAGTCATAAAGTTTACTACTTTGTATTTCTGAAAGGACAATCTATACTTCCCATTTTAATCAAATCAGTCTCGTGTAGCTCTAAGTGGTGGGTACATGTTCTACGATCGCATCAGGCAGCAAACTATACTGTGCCTCAGTGAAACTTGGCAAAAGGCGAAAACTTCAGTCTCGGTTAAGTCCTGCCGAGCAAAGTAATCCAGCTATGCGTTTGCTTGATAAGGCGAACCACATTTCATTGTCGCCACACCACCACCAGCTGGTAGGGCACACTAGTTTCTAGCTCCACACTGTGATAAAGGAGAGTGAAATTAGATGTGTTCTATCTAGGGCACTGCACAGGCCTATCCTAAACCTTGGTCAAGGTTGAGCTGCTCTACCAAGAGCGATGTGCTGTCTGTTCTAATTTCACACATTCTGGCAGACAGATTGGGCAAATGTGATTCAATATGCCTCCTAGCCTTCTAATTGAGTGCAGCCTACGTTAAAAAACTAATTTTCAAACAATGCTGCCACAACATGACAGTCGAGCAGCCCGCTGAAGCTGCAATCTTGTTCATACAGGTGTAACAGAGGTCTTTGTATGCTGACTAGGCGCACTTTGTTGTCAGGACGAACAGAACAAGTTGCCAGGAGGCCCGGGACAGGCCTCGAAAAGTAGGCCCACGCAGTGCTCTAATGTGCACTACCATGGGACCAAACACAAGCGCGATTCGACAGCTCTGCTGGTATTCAGTCAGTGGCAATGGGCTTACGCTTGTCCAGGGCCGGTGCTCAGTCTACACAGTATATATCCAGAAAGAGGATATCGTAATTGAACTTGGCAGCTTACAGAATGGGTCTGTTTCCATTTCTTTATTTTAGCCTCGGAGCCAAGGGAATTACACAGTGCAATTGTAAATGCAAACATAGGAAACAAACATGTTAAACAATGGTGTGAACAAGTTATACAATGATGATTAAAATGCAAGACCAAAATATATGAAACTTAAAGGCCACACTGTAGGAAATCACGTACCGCTGCCGATACGCCAGATCCCACATGGCCCGTCAAACAACCCGAGTCAAGCCTGGTCTTTTCACGGGAGCGGGAATTCCGCTCCCTTTATTTGTTCATAAAACACAACGCTCGAAACATTCAATCTAAACTACAAAGACATACGACATTACACCGGTATTCACACTCGCACGTAAAGCCAAAGCTAAACAAAAAGAGGGCCCCCAGGCCTCGTGTCCCACGATTACCCAAGATACGGTCGCACACACTTGCCTGTTCTCGGTAACGCCCCGAGTCCTCGGAAGCCCTTCGCCCCCCGTCTATATGTGTTTCTCCTCGCCCGCCCTGGGCAGAGCCGTATATTAGGAGAGTTTGGACAATGGGCGGAGCAAAGCGCCGCCGCCAGCGCCGAAAACTCCCCCGCGGTTAGAGCGTAAACTAAAGGTACGACACAGCGTCGACCAAACAGGAGACCGCGACGGCACAATATTGCAAACGACATTTAAAGCAGTAAAGGCACAGGCGCGTGAGCCTAGCTCAGCGAAATGCTTTTGTTTATAGGAGAACTCGTGCATAGAAGGCACATTCCAAAGCCACTCGCTCGTGCCCATGCCTTTGTCTGCACTGCTCATGTTTGTGCAGATGGATTATCGGTGCCAGTTTGCTCTGGGCCGGCTTGCTAGAACAGCGTCTAAGCTGAGACTGGCTGAAAGAAAACAGCGCAAAGGGCGGGGCGCGCAAGCGTCTTGAGACGCGGAGTCCCACTCGGCTCGTGCGCTGCCTTTGGCAGTGCTTTCTTTCCCCGTCTCAGCTGAGACGCTATTTCTAGCAAGTCGGCCCGGGTTTGGAGCGCACGTTCGTTTATTCTACACTTGAATATTGGCGTGGCGAAAACCTCACAAGCCCAAAGTTTTCAGTCACCTAGAGCTAAACCTTATCACTCTAGCGACGCTAAAACGGCTTCAACTAGTCGTGTCACATATTTAGAGCTCACGACTACCGCTAAGGGCTGTTTCGAGGCCTGTGGTTGGTCCCGAGATGCTCGCTGATTCAAAACAATGTATGGCCAAACTCTTCCAATAAACGGCTTTGGCCCTGGGGCGCCTGCAGCGCCATCCAGTGGCAAGGAGAGAAAGCTGCACGTCGGGAGCCGAATTCGAGATCCCGATCGACTCTGCGGCGACACGACCATGTGATCGTGTCTGAGGTGAGGTAACTGCATAGCCACCTCGAGGCAACGATGCCAGAGTGATTTGATTGGCGCCCTCGTAAATGCCCGGTGTGCCATAACACGCAAAGGAAAAAACATGTTTTTAAACAGCCTAGATAGAAAAAGAATGTTATATAACGAATTTGTAGTTGTCGCCCGCGGGGGCCGCCACGGGTCACGTGGTGCACCTGTGCGCCGTCGCCTCAGTCACGCCGCCGCCTCATGCCGCTCGTGATGCACCGCAATTTCAACGCGTTTCTCCAAGCCGCCGCGCAAGTTTGTCTGCTCTGCGGTGCCGCCATCTGACCGGCGCACAGGCCTATCACATCTGTTTGCACTTTTTCATGAGCTTCGTTTGGGCTCTAAGGGTTACTAATTTTCATTTTTGTTGCACTTGAAACAAAGATGAATATATAACTTTTAGAGACCGTAGGAAGCTTCTGAAAGAGCACAAGAACAATGTGACAAATAGTGGCCACCTTTCCGCAGTGCCTGCGGGCGCTAAATGACAAAGTTGTGTAGCGCTGTAAATATAGCTTTAAAAGTCTTCATTTTTCGTTGTAAATTCGTTTTATGAGTTCCTTTTCCCAACCAGGATGTTTCTTAGAAAGTGGGAATTGCTGAAAAAATCTCTGCAACCTTTTTTTCTTGATCAATAAGTTAAGACATCCCAGTCATTACATTTAGAAAGTGTGTATTGGTTTAGTTACACTGATCCAAAGTCATGGACTCGGTTTGTTTACAAGCATGCTTTGAAATGTTTTTTTTTCTGTTTTCGTAGAATTCACTTTATTGTCGCATTAATAGTTTTGCCTGGCACCTTTGGATGTACAACTTGGATCTGAATAGCTATTTTGGGGTTTGATACTTCATAAATAAGGCAGGGCTTCTCAAACTTTCTGGCCACAAGGAACCCTTGTAAACTTCAAAAAGTGCTCTGGAATCTGTACCCCCCCCTGCCCCACAATCACTGCTTTGCTGTACACCCCCCCCCCCACTGCTGGTGTCAACCTTCATTGCTTTGCACAAGTGCGCTCGGGGAAAGCGTCACCACTTTGACCGTAACACTGAAGTCAAGCTTCACCACTTTGCACCACTGCGCTTGGGGAAAGCTTCACCGCTTTGACCGGCACGCTGGTGTAAAGATTCACCGTTTTACACCGGCGCGTTGCGGCGGGGCATCTGGGTTTTGCAGTTCGCAGATTTATTTTATAAGTTCAAAATACTTACTACATATGTCTAAGTCGCCAAATTCGATATGAATAAAATATGGTGTTGTTTCTTCAATATTCGAAAGTTTTAAATTTACACAACACCGTATCTGGGTAAACATAAAAAAAGAAATCAAAACCCACTTATGCTTGCTCGCAGAATGCAAGACGTGCCCGCGGATCCCGGTTTGAGAACCCCTGAATTAGTGAGCGCAAAAGGAGTATTCACTGGACGCCATATTTGTGGGTGCTGTTTAGAGCGCATGCTCAGAACGAGCTCACATTAATAGGTTGCTAAGACCATCAATCTTGTTGGTTTGGTATGCACGTTTCAAAAGAACTGTGGAAGCTCGCCATCAGCACGCGCTCAGCAGTCGCGCACACAGCTATGGCCGCCAGTGAATACTCCCTATAGGACTACAACTTCTGAAGAGTGCATACCGTGAGATTATCTTACCAGACATAACTTATTATAATTAATTTCTAATGACGATTGAACGAATTTCAGTCTGTGATAACTTATTTTAGAGTGATGCCGAAATTACAAAAATGGTCTTTTTGCACCTTTTATTATTTGTAGAATATGTAGACATTTTACGTGCCATAGTTGTTGATGCAGGTATTCTGGCAGAAACAAATGTGAAGGACTTCATGAAAACAATTATGTGAAGGGGAAAGTAAGCTTGTGTCTGTGCCTCACACTCAAAGTACCATAGATGTGAGAAGTGCACCAAATCGGGTGAAAAATTACAAAAACTAACTGTCAAGACCAGGGTCTCCCTTGAAAAACAAAACGCATGATCACTCGCTCTTGAACAGAGTGCTATCAACTATTGATGAGAGAGTGGTGGCAGATTATTTCTCAATTTAAATTTGGGATAAATTACAAATAAAACATTCTGTAACATGGGTGAAAGAAAAGCAGAAATGTTTTATATTCTTGTGAACCTTTGGAATATTTTGGAACCTTTGGAATACCTAACAACCATTTGCCACTCCGGCAACAATGTTTTGTAATGCGATGTTTATTTCATTGAAGTTGATAACGAGTTCAGTAAATTAATACTGGTAAAGTCAACTTTCTCTGCCAGGCTTCATTAAGATCTTGCACATATTTTACAGTGACCTGATGTGTCGACTGACTGAAGTTTACTTTGCAAAATACGGCAGAAGCACTTGTGCACTACCGTCTAAATGGAGGTACCAGGAAAGATACTTATATGCAAGACACGGGAGGAGAGGCTCGGACCTTCAAGAAGTGGTGGTCCCCAAAAAATACTGTTTGGGAAGGCTTGATCCATCATTCAAGGGCAGGGAATTCTGAACCAACAGTGATGTGGAGAAGAAAGCATGTAGGAGACCCAAACATGGAAGGCAATGCACAACCGCAGAGAAGTAGAGCTATCCAAGGTGCAGGCCACGAACTCCAAAACAATTCAATGGGCAGCGTGGCACCTGCCCAAGTATGCACACACGTGCAACTTTGTTAGTACGTGAACACTGCCCACTTTATTGAACTAGCTTCGAACTTACAAGTGAACGACGACGAGAGTCTTGTTTCTTTTTATGTAGTGTCCCTATTTACAAGTATCCCCATTCAGCTCGCAGTGTCCGTCATCAGAACGGCACTTACGTCAGATGCAACTCTCCCTGAAAGAACCCAGCTATCCGTGAACGAAATCTGCCGCCTCCTGGAACTGTGCCTGACGAACACCTACTTCTCTTTCGCTGGCAGTTTCTACAAGCAAAGTAGTGGCACCGCCATGGGAGCTGCTGTGTCCGTCACAGTAGCCAACCTCACAATGGAAGCCATCGAAACAAGGGCATAAAGTACGTTCCTTCCGACACCCACTATGTTTCTTCGCTACGTTGACGATTGCTTCTGCGTCGCGAAAATCCAGCGAAGTTGACCGCGTACATATACACCTTAATTCAATCAAACCAAATATTCAATTTACAGTCGAACGTGAATCTAACGGTTGCATTCTATTTCTTGATGTTTCTGTGAAAACATCAGGCAACCTTTTAACATTTCAGGTGTATAGAAAACCAACGCCCACCGGACGATACCTAAATTTTTTATCAGACCACCCCACATCTCACAAATCTTCAGTAGTTTCGGCACTATTTCGACGTGCCATCACGGTGTGTTCCACAGATAAGGCACTTAAAGAGGAAGTGGACATTATAAAACGGGACCTTCGAAAAAACGGATACCCAACAAGATTCGTCAACAATATCTACAAGAAACTTCGCCACTCATCTGCAGCCGAGAAAACCCATCCCTCCAGCCGCATGTGCGTCCCGTACCTCAGAGGCACGAGCGAAGTTCTCACCCGTGCTCTCAGACCATACGGCATTGCAGTGACACACAAGCCCGTCTCGACCATTGGCCATCATCTTCCTCTTCCAAAAGATCGTCATCCAAAAGAAAAAGCCCAAGGCCTTCTTTATCGCATTCCTTGAGCCGACTGCAACGTCTCATATGTGGGAGAAACCAAGAACTTCACCGAACATCTTCGCAGACATAAATATGATGTAAAAAAAGGACGTACAAGGAAACGCTCTAGCGGAACATGCAGAAAACACCTACAACGTTATCGACTTAGACAGCAGTTCCGTCCTAGACACCGAAAGAAACTGCAAAAAAACGACTCTATTTAGAGTCCTGGCATATCCAGCATACCAAGAACAACCTGAACCGGTCGATCGGTACACTCCCAAGCAGCTATATTCACGGACTTCGAGGAGTCACAAAGAGAAGAAGACGATTTTAACGGCAGCGGCAAGGAGAATAAGAGACAGACGAACACCCAGCCAAATAAGTCACCCGTGAACAAGCGACCGAGCAGGCCGCGAAATGTCGGGAAATTTAAACCAGTTGGTTAGAGCACTTTCAGTTTCTTTTCTTAGTGCATAAGGTGCAACTTGGATTGTCCCACGTGCATACAATAGTAGCGTGTGCAGTTTCGCTAACAGCTGGTGACAGTAAATTGAGCACTTATTTTGTTCATGTTTATACTTCCTTAACTTTCGATGAAACGTCAGCTGAGGCAGGTCCTTCTGACCATGACAATGTTTTTGCAAGATTAAAGTATTTTGACAAATAGTGCTTTCTTGAAGTGGCCAAGATAGTACATTAAGAAATGTAGATTGTCGGGGAAAACTTTACGTAACGAGAATATTATGCCCAGGTTGGATCGAAGACAGGAACTACTCTCTCAGTTGGCAATAGTTTTGTTAGGAACATTCCTCCGAGCATGCCTGCCTCCCAAACGCAAAATATTTGAAGGCTAGGCACGCCTTACAGAACGGGAGGATGCCCGCACGACGCTTTCTTTGAAGCATGCCCCTTCTGTGCGATCAGCGCAAGTTAATTTCAGGGTCAGAATATTGGTCACCAGTTTTGCGCTGTTTTGGATGGCCGTGAACTTGGTGGCGGGCTCAGTCTCGTCGTAAAGCGGTACTCGGTCTTGTTGACTGATGCTGCCGTTTCGTTTGACACAGGTCTCAAATAAACGACAGGTGGATTAGCTCTGATCATGTGGTATGTACACTATTTTTTAGAAATGCTAAAGGGACCAGGACACGAAAGTTCCACAAGCTAGATTATTTGTTATATAAAACTGCTACAGGTTGTTTGACACAGATACAAAGCTTCAGGATTTTCAAGGCTCTAATAGTTACAGAAATTAATTTTGAATTTTTGCACTTCGGAAGTGGTGACCCGGTAACCCTGACACAACTCTGGCGTAGTCTGCCTCCTGTAATTACAGCGGCTCATCCACAAACCCCACGACTCTGATGAAGCAGATGAATGCTTTCTCGTTTGCGGTTCCCTACCCATGTTCGTCGTGTTTGTCTTGTCAGCTTCTTCGTCGTCTCCAGCCGAAACTGACGACAATTTTGATGAAGCAAGCAATGCCAGATAGCCCAACGGATGAAAACTTGGGAGGGAAGTCGGAGCGAGGTAGCACGTTGGAACGATGGAAGCCCGGGCGCCTGGGGGTCCACGTCTAGAAATGCGTGCAAGGGACCTATCTCTGTTGCACCGCCTCGCTGCAGCTATTAAGGAGGAGGAGCGACCGTGACGCCCCAAGCGGTTAACTTTAGAACTACACGAATGGGGACAACAAATACAATAACTCAGCGCTCGGCCGACATAACCGAACGCGGCGTCAGCGTTCGGCTGGAGTTCGTGTTCTCCGGTGAGGGGGAAGAGGGGCTCTTTTGTTTCCACTCCGGCCTGCATGAACAATGCAGCATGCACGGTCCCAGCTCAGCACAAAAGCCGAAGTGGGTCAAGCTCGCATTCTCTGAGGATAGATCCGGCACTTAACGTCGCTTCGTCGATTGTTAGTATTTTTTACATTAAACTGTGCCCCGCGCTCTATTGTAGAAGATGACATGGACATGCCCATAAGGCCTCTAGGCATGTGCACAGGCCTTGTGTTGAGTAAACACCGAGTATGGGGACAACAAACGGGTCAGAGCGCCCCCTATAGTTCGATCTCCTGCCCCATTGCTAGCGACCCTGGAGGGACGAGGCACAGGTCGTCACAGGCGCTTGCAAACATGGCGGCCTCGCTGGATGGGCAGGCATGACCCAAGGGTCCCGCAACTAAATCGAGTTCATTTGTATAACTTCAGAAACATATTATGTTTACTTTGCTAAACTTCTGTGATGCGACATGCCATTACATTCTACTCCGTTTCACCTTGTGTTGTACCGCAGCCGACGATACGAGCCACTGGAGCCAATCCAACTCTCTGTCGCTGCTCGATGACACTGTGCTCCACGTGCCGTTGCGCCCAACGGACAGGCCACGTGGCACACCTTCGGCACTGGATTGGCTTCGATGGCTCGCAGCATTCAGAGTAAAGTGCGGTATTGCATTTTGTGCTCTAGTAACTCACCACTGCCGAGCTGCTATGCCAGATGCACTCAGCAGACCCTACCAACTCTGCTGCCCCTACGCTCTGTTCACCCCTACGCTGACAGGGCGATAGAAGCCATGTGATTGGTGGGCTAAGCTTTTATTGCCTCATGTCCGATCTGCACATCTGTATGAGCAAAGGGCATGATAAGTGATGCAAGACTGACAATCAGCTGGTTCACCGAGCAGGTAGCCTCCAGTGCCCTGTCAGTTAAGGGATGAATGAAGTCTAAGGTTGGTATATAAAAGCCGTCTACTGACCCACTCTCAGGCATGCCACCCTTGACCAGTGCAGTCGTTGGTCTTTAAGGCAGGTTAAGCAATGACTGCCTCGTGCCACCACGCATGAAGGTGTCCACGGAACAAAGCCGGATTTGGGTCTACCCGCACCTTTGAGAAATTTGGTCCTGCCATAACCCACACCTCATCGAGGTGGAAAACTTTCGGGCCCTTTATTTCCTGTGTTGTACAATGCCCCAAGAGGTACCTCTGTTGAAACGGAACGATCTGAGCCCCCTCAGTCAGAAGCGAGGCCCCTTGCGGCCATTCAGCGCCGTCTACTCATTCATAGATGTTGCTCATTTCAACAAAATGTCTGTGGCGACAGCTGGAGCTAGTGAAAAAGGGACACCATAGCTCTTCTCAAAGCACCCTGTTCTTTCTTAAGAGTGGCTAGTTCATCCAGGAACAGTGCAATGGTGCTTGGAGGTCTGTGATCGCAGACCACCGGTCATAGCCCCACCAACGGCACTGACGTCACTCAGGTGACAAGCATTTCACTAGCATGACGTGACTCCAAGCCATACTCACTGTGGCTGGCAACAACCCATAAAGGGCACGCACTGGCCCTCCGACCCACGCGGGGTGCAGTGCAGGAAGTGGAATGGCATCGGTGACCCAGTCACTGCAGTTACCCAGAACTCTTAATGGTTCACTGCTGTCTCGACAAAGGTGCAGGCCCGCTCTTTGATGCACAAAGGTAGAAGCCATCAGCCGCAAGCATCAAACACCTGGAGTGGAAAATTAACACCCAACAAAGCAATAACCATGAGAAGAGTGGTCTAACCGGTGAATTGCAAAAACATAAAAAGCAGGCACATATGGAAGTATTTCTGTTACCTTGTCTTGCGAAAACACAAAAGCATGCACTTATAGAAGTATTTCTGTTACCCCGTCTCATGCTCGAGTATTATTTTGGATAGTATACATCGATAATGCCTGTCTCGCAGTGGCTTTCTGATCAAAATGTAGCACAAAACACAACCAAAGGAGAAGTAGAACAGAGAGGCCCTTATTTGTTGTCACTTTAACATGCACATTATGGAAGAGCACAACTCTTCGCGATTAACCTGTAGCAGAATCGCTTAGCAGTTCTGCTGCAGGTGTGAATGTACCACGAGGCTTAATACAGTATTGGCGCAGAGAATGCCATCCCTAAATAAGTAGGCGCCACAAATTAGACACGGCGGGAGGTCCATTTGCGACGCCTGATCTGTTTGTCAATCCCGTCTTTCGACAAAACGCTTTTGTGACTGCTGGAGCTCGTCAAAAGCTGACAGTCCCAACACGCTTGGTCCTTGCGATTACTGAATGCAAATGCGGCGCAGGCGGCACCCTGAGCCACATGCCACTCCCGTTGATTATGTTCATTATCTTCTTTTTGTCCCCGACGCTACGAGAGCTAGCCAAGCGCTATCAAATTCCACCACAGCGGTGTCGAATCGATGATCGAACGCCACCAGTAGGTAAATTCCACTCACCTTTTACGTTCCGAACAAGCGTCGCACGGGCCTCGATGTGGCGAGACGGGGCCTGCTAGCTTGCATGAATGCGCTGTGGACTTCGCTGCCGACGCTCGTTCCCAAGCATTGAATATCGCGACCAACTCCATTCGGAAATAATGCGGCACATGACACGACAACGTATAAAACAAGAAAGACCGCTGGAACCGACGCGACCGCTCCGAAAAGCACCCAACAAACACCTGGAGGAACAAAATGTAAAAACAAGACAAATACAAAAACGCACACACACAAAAATAAAACTGAAAAAAGCAAAAACAAACAAAACAAAAGTTGACGTCACTTCCGTTTTGTGTTGTTTTGCTTGTTTTTGCTTTCTTTTTCTCAGCCAATAGGCGTTGCAACCTTCCTCCGGCAAAACGCTCGTCTCCCAGGAGTGTTGTGCCCCCATTACTGAGCACACGACCGCAGGCGCCCCGGTGTGCGATGCCGTGCGTCGGATTGAACATGCACTCGTGCTTTTGCAATACGACAGCGACAGCTCTGTATTCCGCCGCGGAAAATATGCCGCTGTCTGTGTATCAATCGTATAAGTGGGGTATCGCGTTTTCGGTTTTTATTTTTTTTCAAAATTCGGAGTACATTTTTCGGTGTTTATTTTAAAATTCCATTTTAGTTTTTTTCTGTGTATATATATTCCCGAAAAAAGTTTACCGTTTTTTTCGGTGAATATGAAAGAAACACCATCGGACACCGGATCAAATGATCCTTGAAGCTGTGATATTTGTGATCACTCAAAGAATAACGGCACATATACATACGTGGTCTTCGTTACAACTTCCGTCAGGACACACCTCAAAATCGCGGAATTCGCGGTCATAATCTTCAGCGCGCTTCTTTTTCCTTTCCATTCTGACGACGTAAAGCGCGAAACGCATGTACGACGAAACCGTCCAATCCGACGTCCGATCGCTGCTCCCACTCGCCGCAAACGATTATCCGCGACACATGCTTCCGAACGAGCTTGCGACGCGTCGTTCCGACGGTTCCAATTGGCTCCGCCCATGAATGGATGGATGGATGGATGGATGTTAATGGCTATAACCTTTGTAACGGGCGGTAGCTTGCGCCACCTAGCCTAAATCTAAGAAGAAAAAAACGTGATTTTTTTCTCGTCATTTAAGACCAATTTGCTCCCCCTAACTATCACCAGGCAGTGCGGGATATCACCAGGATGACCTTCGGGGGATCGGACAAAAAAAAAAACTAAAAACATCACTTTTCTGCTTTTCCCCCTGGCGAGGGAGTCGCCAATTTTCCTCTGGTCAAACCTTGTCGGCGTTACCCCAGCACCGGACCCACTGGGAGGCAGGGTTGAGACTTTGAGCCGGAGCCACGCGGGTGGGAGTAACAATTTTCCTCTCTCCCGCCTGTCCCCAGCTGTGCTAGTTAGTTGTCCACCATTCAATTTTCCCTAGATAATTTCCACCCATCTTCTAATCGTCTCTTTGTCACTGCAATCATTTTTGTGACCAGCGCGTGTTGCCTGACTTCCTAAACTTTTCTTGGCAATGCAGTGGAAGGTACAGGCACGCGTTTCCTCTCCCATTTTGACCGCTGTATAAAGCTGTGCGCGGGCTCTCCTCCTCTCCCCGGAGATGCCAAGAAAAGGAAGAGGGACTCGCAACCAGATCCTTCCTCCTGAATGGCCCGCTCCCCAATACGTGACGTCCTAATGACGTTCCCGCTACCTGCGTCCTCATTGGCTGCGGCCATCCGACCGCCGCAGCCACCGCTGGAGAGTCGGTCGCATGCCGCAACGCCGTTCCGACGTTGCGGCACGACCAGACAAGCCGCGTCCGACCGTCGTATTGCCTGATCGGACGTCCGATCGGACGGTTTCGTCGTACATGTATTTCGCGCTTAACAGTCTGAGGTGATGACAGTACAAAATCCAGCGAAATGGCAAAAAAAAAAAATCCACTGTATTTATGTTTTCAACCACGAGGAAGTTTGAGAGAGGGTGGTGAGGAATGTATTAACGGCTTTCCTCGATGTCCTCTAATGTACATGAAGGGAAAAACCTTATACTAGCCGACATCCGAACTTTTTTTTAGGACCGGGAACTTGACACATTAAGCCCGATCACAGAAAGGACACAAATGTCCCGCGAAGCCAATCCAAGACCTTTTTTGGTTGCATGTTAAACCTTGGAAGAGGGCAATCACGAAGACGTCGCTCAATGTCGAACTTTGCAAAGCCCTCTCTCTCTCTCTCTCTCCCCCCCCCCCCACCCACCCACCTCGACGCGGTTCTAAAAAGCTGACCTTTTTTGGTTAAAACCAAATTTTAGAAAACGGATAAGACGTACTTTTATCGGTTTTTACCGAAAACGCCGAACCTACAAACTAACCTTTTTTCGGTTAAAACCGAATTTCCGAAAATGGATTCGGCGTACTTTTATCGGTTTAGACCGAAAACTCCGAACCCTGCGTATAAGCGACCGAGAACGTTTCGGAGGAGTAAATAAATCTGCAAAGACTGCAAATTAGCGAGTCAATCCCATATATAAATGTGGTAACGAAAGCGAAAGCACTAACTACATGTCTATCGCTTTCACTTAAACTTGCTGCAAAAATGCTTGAGCACATTTAGCTTTTCGTAGAACAAAGTTATATTAACCCCACCAGCATGCTTCAGATGGCAATTATCGACTTTAACCCGACTAACTGAGCGTTTATTATCTTTCCTAGGCAAATAATATTAGGGGCCAAGTGGATGCCAGACTTGTCCAAAGCAGTGAACAAGGTATCCTAAACGAAGTTCTTATTTAAACTTTAAACAATTTTAGAAGGAGCTAAAATTAGTGATTGAATAACAAACTACCTCGCAGATACCTATCTGTTCATTACAATGAACGCTATTAATAATCTAAAATAAATGTTTCATCTGGTGTCTTATAGTTATCAATACTGGTTCCTAATTTGTTACTGACCTACCTCCCAAAAATATACAGGTTTTTTTTTATCGCAAACATTTGTTAAAGGGACCATGAAATTACCTTTTTCCTTTTGCCAGATAACTTTGACATTAAACCTTCAACGTTCACTGAATGCCGAACATGCATCAGTTTTCGTCTCGGTTTATTAACTTCTACACAGAAAAGTAATGAAATGTCGACTTTTTCTTTCTCTCCAACTGACCGCAAAACAAGCTGCGGCGTAATTTTGACGGTCGTGACGTTATCTGGGACAGGAGCTGGAAGTTCTCTCGGCAGTAGGAGAATGGGGGCGTTAGCGGCGGCGAGTTGGGGGTGTGCCGGTAGGTTATACTGCGCTGATGGCGCTGATGTATTTTCTGAATCGGCGCCTCTCATCGCCGCGATAGCCATGGATACATCGCAGCTGAGCGAGATTCAATTAGATATGTTGCGCTACAGCGACAGCATGGGTAACGCCGGTATGCCTGTTGGGAAGTGCGGCGAGTCTTCCGACGACGACTCCAGTTCTTCATCGGAATCGGACGACGAGGAGTGGGGCGGCTTCAAAGTACAGAATGGTAGGTTATGTTTCGGCCGTATATTCAGATGCACGGAAGTAACAAAGATGTAAAATGTTCTGTTTCTTTGAAGGTGCACTTGCAAGTGGTTCATATTAGCGCCGACCGCTCGAGAGTGCTTCTGCTGCCGGCAGTGCGCCGCCCCCATCTCAATTCAAAACAACGGCTGCATCAACCACGCATATTTTCGCATTCTATGTCTGGACCCCGTTGTGCTACGGGTAATGTAAGTACTGGGAGCTGCAAGAGCAAGGGTTCCAAATTAACTGTGGAGCGAACAAGTACGTAAGCTCTCAAACTTTGATTCGGCCGTGCTGCAACAGTGCGACTGCCCGGCACCAACATTGTTGATTCATTTCGTGCGAAATACAAGCGGTGCTTTGCCGATAATATGTATTAAATTTGTTCGTTGCAGTCGGCTACGTTTCGTTGCCTACCGGCAGTTCGCCAGGTGGTTGTGGCACTGATTGGGCTGGCATAACAGGCGAGTGCTACCCGCGTGTGTTGTGGCACGGATTAGAGAATTCGCATCCGAGCAGTACACGAGATTTTTGGAGGCTCAGTAAACGTCAAACCTGAAGAGGGGTATACCTCCGCCCACCCTGTCCTCTTTTCCACTTGTTTGGGGGATTGTTTCAATCATTTCACTCTTACCAGCTCACTTGTGTCTTTTTGCCTTTGAATAATTGTTGCACTGAATGGACGGCTGAACTTGAGCAATGTTCTATATGCACTCTTTATGCACCATAAAATTGGAGGAAGTATGTGTCCAGTTTCTCATGCCTTACCACAGAAAAAAATATATGCTTTCCCAATCGGAGTTTTTATCGAGCCCATTATTTACACTCCACACATTTATTCCCAACATACTTTCAGAAATACTTTGTCCGTCAACTGTCCTGCGGGGCGCTTGAACAGCCAATTGCTGCGGTCTGCGGAGCAAACTTAGCAAATGACGGGGCCAAAAATATGTTTAGATGAAAAAAAAAACAGGCCTGAGAGCGACACTGCACCAGTGCCACTCTCTGGCAAAATCATTTAAAACTATTTGTCATTTTTGTCTTGAACATTTTATCCCAAATAGAACAAAGAACGTACACCGTAAGAACCCCTCAATCACCCGAGACACAATTCATCTGGTACCGAAAATAAAACATAATGAAAAGCTTTGGTTCGACAGTTCCACTATTCGAAATTTAAAGCAAACACTTACAACAAAAATTCGTGCAGGTAGGGAGCTTTACTATTCTAACACGCGACGAAATTTCGGCACATTCTCACTACAAATGGAAAGAAAACCGTAGATTCCGTTAGAATTGGAAAAAACCATGAGTTACGACAAGCAGAAAATGGCCACTGAATTTAATCTGTTTTCAGATCTCAGCCCGCGACAAACTTCCTTCGATAATTCAACCAGATTAGTCCAGAGTTCGTACAATTTGAAGCCGAAATCATCATGTGGCCCTGATAACATTCCCAACACCTTCCTTCGTCGTTACGCTGAATCACTTGCTAGGTTCCTTGTTGTAATTTTTCGTTCCTTGTTTTCATGTGGTCTTGTTCCCTTAGATTGCTTCATTGCACAGATTGTACCTGTTTTTAAAAGGGGACGTTGTTCACTGTTAACTAATCACCATCCCATTTCACTTACCAGCACATAATGTAAGCTCTTAGAACATATCATTTCTAATTACATGACTGAATTTTTAAATAAGCATGACATCATCTTGCCTTTTCAGCATGGCTTCCATAGAGGCTTTTCCACTACCACATAACTTATTTCTACTACTCATTCTTTCGCTTTAATAAACGACAAACCCGGCCAACTCGGCGTAATCTTTCTCGACTTGAGCAAAGCATTTGATATGGTCTCTCATTCCGGTATTTTGTTCAAACTTAACAAACTTGGCTTTCCCTGTACGGTTGTAAAATAGATTTCCTCTTGTCTAGAAATGCGCAAATAATTTGTCGATGTAGAAGGTCATCATTCAGATTCCTTTTCTGTAAATTCTGGTGTCCCTCAAGGTAGTGTCGTTAATCCGGTTTTTCTTTATATTAATGATTTAACCTCATGCATCCATGAAAGCGTGAGTATTCGTTTATTTACAGATAACTGCTTACTGTTCAAGGCTATTAACTCTATTAGCGACCAGGTTGTGCTGAATGAGAGTCTGAATGCAATTTCTAATTGATGCGATCTCTGGGAAATTAAACTTAAGTCAAATCTGTGTTTATGCGTATCACCAACGGAAAGTGCCCTCATGTGCTTGATTACTCTATTGGCAATACAGTCATTTCTCAAACGGACAGTTTTAAGTACCTTGGCGTTACGATTACTAACAACCTCTCTTGGTCTTCACACATTGAACACATCCGTGCATCTGCACGCCGCAAACTAGGCTTAGTGCGGCAAAAGGTTAAATATGTGCCCTCTCATGTCAAACTTCTAGCTTATAGCACATTAATAGGTTCTCGGTTGGAGTACGCTTGCACTATATGGGATCCTTTTACGAAGAAACATATTAACAGGCTTGAGCAGGTCCAGAGACTAGCAGTTCGTTTTACATATAATCTTTATCGCCGGCATGACTCTCCTACCAAATTAATTAGAACTAACATCATTCCTCTAGAAGATCGCAAGAAGCTAGCTAGATTAAAATTCAATTTTCAGTTTTGGTATCACAAACTTCGCCTCGAGTCATCATCCTACATTCAGCCATTATCTACCAAACACACAAGACATGACCAGACACAAAAAATAACTCCCATATTCGCTCGCACAAATGCTTTTAAATATTCTTTTTCCCCAGAAGTGTAACAGATTGGATCTCCTTGCCTCCCCATGTTTTTACTTAGGACAATGTTCTACGATCAATTGAACAGCTTATTAAAGTGTACTTTGTGTTTTATGTGGTTTATGTGTTTTCACTTGCCCCTCCTTTTCGTTTGATGTATAAATTCTAGGTATCGTGTGAAGAAAAAGAGCATCCACTCCTGCTTAGGCCGCATCACTGGCCTGCGGTATCTTGTAAATAAATTTTAAAAAAATGTGTTATGCAGAAGACAGCTGGAGAGAGCCCTATGATATTGGTAGTTCAGATCGTAATGATACTGGCCACAGCAATGCTGAAGAAGTTAGCTCATCAGCTGATGAAGACGACAAAGTTACACAATCTGCGGCTTCGCCTTGGCAAAGCGGCTGACTCTGGAGTCAATTCAATCTCTTTTTGATGGCCGTTCTGATTGGTCGGTCATATTCGGCTTTGGAGATGTTCTTGTGGCCTGGAACTTCTCCAGAAAGCTTGAAGAGCCGCACATTCCCACAGCCACAGCCATCAGCTCCTGGACATAGCCTGAAAGAAATGAGACCAGAAGTCATCAAGAGATACACTAGGTTTTACTTTAGAAAGCATAAAAAAGCGAACTGGTGAACCATCGGAGTCTCGTAATATATAAAAACGGTTATCTGCATCTCCAAACACATGATTTTCGACCCTCACTAGAAAGCTTTGCGATTTATCTGCCGCACGACCAAACAATTTGATGTAAAAAGGCCATAAAAAACGCTCTTTGTGGAGGGGTGTGGGGAACTGCAGTGCTGTCAGCACTAGCGCGAGCACCCATAGTCACTATGCGAAAACTGGCTTTCAATAGCTTGCATACTATGGCGACGAA
Source organism: Ixodes ricinus (assembly GCA_037355805.1). Lineage (NCBI taxonomy): Eukaryota > Metazoa > Arthropoda > Arachnida > Ixodida > Ixodidae > Ixodes > Ixodes ricinus. The sequence goes on from JAZHYW010035609.1 coordinate 55,598, forward strand.
TGACTAAAGCACTGTGCTCTCTGCCAGCCAGCGTTAGCCATTGCAATGATCACTGTTTCAGTCCGCTGTCCTGATAGTGTCGCTCGCTCGAGATTCTCGGCCTGTTCAAAGTTTATTTAGCATGCGAGAGTTTCGTAAATATTTAAGTATACTTCGTTTCACTTTAGACATTGCAACCCGATGGGGCTAATCAAGCAGTGCCAAATGCACTTTGATTATGGCCTCGAATAACATACTACTCGATTTGATATCTGTGTCAAACACTGACAATACTCGGAAGTCTCGAAATATTTCTCATGTTCGTGATCTGTTCAGGCGGGTTAGCTCTGTTGAGTGCGCTTCTCGCCACGCTTCGGTGCATTGCAATGAAGCAAAATCAGCGAAGCAGGCATCGCGATTTTGCGTATCTGGCCTTGCCGCAGCGCACCTGCGTGCTAGGGGGAAATAACTCCTCCAGAGCGGAACGTTGTTCACGCAAACATCAAATATATAAATAAAAAAAAAAGCTAATGAGTGTTGAGGCACTTTTTTAGTCAACATTTTTGAATAAAACGGTGGCTGGGTTTTAAAATGAACATTAATATTCTGACGTCATAATTTAAACCCTGAGACAAGGAGAAATGAAATAACGGACCAGACGCGACTTCTCCGTTACTTTATTTCTCCTTGTGTCACGGTTTAGAGTATGATGTTTCCTAACCAGTTCGGCCTAAATACTATTTTTCTTTTTCAAATTTGAGATTTAGCAAGGATACTTGGGTATCCTTAGTGAAAAATCTTATTTCAATGAAAAATTTCTTAGTCTAATAAATACAATGACATATAGATAATATAAGAACAATACAAGATTATACAAAATCTTAAAAGAGAATACCTCACATAATATTGTATTGTTCTAATATGTTCTTATAAGGTTCTCATATACTCTTTGCTGTTGTGAGAAGATTTATGTGAACTGTAAGCGACGATATAAATCTTCTCATTGTGTGAATATTTATATGAGCTGTGCTCTATGTTCATTTTTATGTCGGTTTTCTTGTATAGTTATCACCTTTATATTGCTTCCATCTTTGTGATGACACAGTGAATAGAGTAAGTTAAACCTAACTGGCTGGGGCAGGGGTGGAAACTCTAATAACTTTAATCAGGTCGGCTGGGTTTTAAGGATGCTTATCGTTGACATGTCGATTTTCGTTAGCACAAAGATCTACATATTAAATGTCAGTGGTGCTCATAATCAAATGACAAAGCATTGTTTTTCTCTTTAATAAAAAAAATTGCAGTTTTATTACAGTTTTAGTAGTTGGTTGAAATGTCAATTCAGGTACCTAATATTATTTTGTTCTAACATCACTTTGGTTTACCTTTGACTACATACCTAAAAGAACCATTCATGGCAGATTAGACTGTCCTTCATCAGTCACCATGTTGTTGCTGTGCCTGGTGTTTCTATTTTGAAGTAGACATCTAGTTCTGTTTTTTGAGCGAATCAAACCTGCCATACAATTGATGTCAATAAAAGGTTGCACGGAGGTCGGAAGACAAAATAGACAGCGTCTTGCAGTTAGACAGGCCAACACAGGAATCTTCACAGATATGCAGTGGTAGGAATGCAAATGAGGTGTGTGCCTATACACTCCAAACGTTATTTTTGGTGGTCCGAAATTGACGTTTGGATGCTCCAAATGGTGGTACAAAATGACTGAAGCCAATCACATCACTAACATTGTTTGAAAGGGTGATGTAACATATGTGAATAGTTGCCATGTGTTATCTCTGTCTTTACCGGACACACTACATGGTGACTCTTCTACATGGGTTCTTGCCTTCGGTGTCTTCACTTTCCATTGATGATCTCCATCTTTCGTGATCGCTTGTTCACGTTCCGCGTTCTCTTTAAAGTGTAGTGCTGCCAGGCGGGTCTTACATGGTGTGCAAAGGCCAGGTATTACGACAAATCACAGCATTCCATTTCTTTGGCATGGCTTTCAGTTTATCGTGCCGCTCCCTCCCGTCCTTCTCTTTTCCCAACGAAAGCAACTAAAGTGTGAACTAAGAGAGCATTAAAAAGAGTTCTGGGATAGTGGCTTTATGATTGTATTTCAGATGGAGCCTCAGCATCCAAAAACCTAGAAAGTTTTGCTCCGTGTGCATTATTTTCTCATTTAAAAGTGCTCTCCAGCTTTCACGGAGGGAGAAGCCTATACAAATGGCCAAATGAATGGATTGCCCGTTGCGTCTTGACCTGCAGTAAACTATAGGTAGAAAAAGA
>JAZHYW010035610.1:0-19847 GCA_037355805.1 Ixodes ricinus
TGCAAAAATATTCCAAAAGCCGGGACTCATAATGATCAAAAAGCTGCGCCGACTTGACATAACAAAATAAACAATTTAATCAAACGTTTCGTCTCCCATGCGGGAGACATCATCAGTGAAACCTTCAAGCAGGAATGAGAGAAAAAACTTCGACAGTCCTATTTAAGCAAATCCGCGTACACATCGGGGAGGGGGCCGCGGTTGGAGTTGCAAGCCGATGAGTCACTTCGGATGAACCATGATTCGACGAACCTGCGTGGACCCCACCTTTGTTCACGCGCCAGAGTGGACGCATTCTCAAAGTCGAAACTGTGACCCGTATTCCAACAATGGTCTACGAGTTCCGTCTTCGCTCTTGTAGCATGCGTGGCCTTCGCCACGTCCCTTTTGTGTTCTTTTAGGCGGGTGCAGCGCCTCCGGCCTGTCTCCCCAATGTAGGATGCGTCACAGTCTAGACAATTCAGTTTATACACAACGCCGCACTGAGACTCTGGGGGGGTGTAATCTTTAGGTTTCGAAATGAGGTCACGTAGTTTACGATGGGGTTTGAACGCTGTGCGGATATTCAAAGGGGCGAGGGCCCTGCGAATAGACTCAGAAACACCTTTCAAATAGGGTATTGTTACTTGCCCTGTCCTAAGTCTTCCATTATCCTGGCTTCTTCTTTGTCCCATCTGCTTGCGCGTGTTCTCAATAAAACGTTTAGGATAATTCCGCTTCATCAACAGGTCAACAATAACAGCATCCTCAGATGCGCGCAATTGAGGATTAGAAGAAATGCGTTCGGACCGATGTAGAAGGGTTTTAACGACGGCCCTTTTATGTTCGACAGAATGATGCGAGTTGAAGTTTAAGAGGTTGCCTGTATCGCAAGCTTTGCGGTACACTGTTGTATCTAAGCGACCAGTACTATTTCGGAACACATTAACATCCAGAAAAGGCAGCGCACAGTTCTGTTCAACTTCATGTGTGAATTGAATTGATGATTCAACGCTGTTTAAAGCTAAATGAAAGTCAGCAACATGGTCCTTGTTTAAAACTACAAAGGTGTCGTCCACGTAACGTTTGTAAAACCCTATCGGGTGCGCATTCTGTTCAAGGACAGTTTCCTCCACATACTCCATAACAAGATTTGCCATTGTAACAGAAATTGGGCTACCCATTGGACATCCTTCAATTTGGTGATAGATTTGTCCGCGAAACGTAAAATGCGACTGTTTAAGACAAAAACGCAGCAAAATTACAATATCATCCACCGTTAACGATGTGCGTGAGGGGAGGCTGTCATCCTTACGTAAGCGTGTTTCGGCTATCTCAACAGCCCGAGAGGTGGGGACATTCGTAAACAAGGACACAACATCAAATGAAACCATTATGTCGTCTTCGTCTAGGACGTGATCCCGAACCAGGCCCACGAATTCTTGGGAATTCCGTACTGTTAAACCATTATTTCCTGTTACCGGAGTGATGAGTTCGACCAGATATTTTGACAGATTGTACGTCGGAGATCCAATGAATGAAACAATAGGACGCAACGGGCACTCGGGTTTGTGAATTTTGGGGAGACCATACAATTTAGGTGTAGATCCGTCAGAAGAAAAAAGACGACGGTACGTGGCATCGTCTAGGCGTTTCTTCTTTTTTAGATCGCGTAAGTGATCAACAAGGGATCTCTCAGATTTAGGAGTGGGGTCCCGTGGTAACGTCACAAAATGCGCTGTGTCGTCAAGAACCACCTGCATTTTTTCATAGTAAATTTCTTTATCGAGTATTACAGTGCCTTTCCCCTTATCAGCTGTAAGAATAATAATTGACTGATCCGATTTAAGATCCCGTAGTGCCGACTGCTCCACCTTGCTCAGATTCGATGGCGTTACTTTAGCATTGTTAAGCATAGTTGATATCCGGCTGCGGGCCAGATTAATCCCGGTCGTATCCTGTAGGTGACGAAGTGCCTCCTCAATTTCGATTATAAAGTCTCTTTTGGGAACTACACGTGGGGCTAGAGCGAAATCAAGACCTTTCGAAAGAAGACTTACATGACCAGTGGACAGCTGCTTCGATGACAAGTTGTAGACCGCTGATGCCGGTGGTGTGGGGCTTTTGGAATTAGTTGGGACAGTTTCTTGTCGTGGGTGTCCGTGCACTTGATCTTTTCCATTTCTTCCGCTTGCTTCCTTGCACCGAACACGTGGTGCATGTCGTCAGGTTGGAGTGTCCGTCGGAGAAACTTCTCAGCTGTAACAAGCCGGTGCCGGCAGTCGATCAGTTTCTGCTTGTTGTCCTGCATCCGTGCTTTGAGGCAGTCGCGGCTGAAGTTCTGGGCCAGTTTTCTACCGTAGGGTGTGTCGACCCGGGGTCTTGGCGTTCTAACATAATCTCGACCCCTGTGCAAGAAGCAGACAAAATTGCGCTCCTCATTGGAGCGTGGCTCGAGCAATATGGAGCTATAGAACGCCGCTTTCACGGTCCTGTCTTGCGAGCGTTGCAGGTGTTTTTAGATCGGGCGGAGCAGCAGACGGATGAAGGTCAAAACAGACGCCGATGCGCAGCTTTCATGTCCGCATCTTACAATCATTCGGTAGACGGAGGTGTAACAGCAGACAATACCGGAGGCTGCCGCGCGTCTGGTCGCACGACTAGCACGCGATGTCGGCTCCAGGGGCCAGACTACACGCACGGGATGTCGTGAAAGGGAGACACGAGGCTTGCGAGCGTGTTCGGCCGAGCAGTCAAGCCATTCCGGTAGTAACTGGCGGGGACAGTGGTTAGTGGGCGCAGCTTACAGTGGGCCGTGACCTCCACTAAATTGTGTCTAATGACGTCAAAAGTGCGCGAATAAACTTTTTCGTGAAAAAATAATGAATTGTGTCGCGTCTATTCCTTCTAAAGTATCCTTTTTGTTATACATTTTAGTGTGTTTTTAAGAACACATTTGCCATAGCAGAGTCATGAGCGCTGTTACGATCATATTATCAATGCGAAAGCAGTAACTATCCCATTGAGCAAAGCCGGCAACGTCTGTAACCGCAAAAAAAACGCCCAAAAAGTTTTTTTTTTTTTATTGGCTGAGCAAAACGGCTTCTAGATAGTCATTGGCCGCCGCTTCACGAGAGCGCGCGCTCGGCCGCCGCTCTCGTGTCGAGCGTTGTCGGATGGAGGGGCGGGCTGCAGCCACTTGACGAGAGCGCGGGCACGGCCGCCGCTTTCGTTTCGGGCGTTTCCGGAAAGGGGGGGGGGTGCTGCGGCCGCTTCTGTTCCTCTCGGCGCCGAAGAACATGGCGGCGCCTGAGAATTTATATCGTCGGCGTCCGCAACCTCGGCGGTAGCGAAACGTCGCCGTCCACGCCAGTACACCGCAGACGAAAGAAGGGAGCGCAAGAACGACATTCATGTTTTCGCTTTCACAACTCATGAGAAGTGCTTAGGTGTCATCAAAATTTTTTTCTTTAAAACATATCCTACGCATATTGTGGTGTTCTTCTCAGTGAGTGTAATATTACCATTAAGGATGCCTCAGCCCATACAAAAGGAGATTAGAAACAAACGCCCAACCGGTTATGGATCACATTCGTTATAACCTAATTCAACAAGCGGCTGTTAGCCGAAAGTAATTTATCAAAACATATTTGAAGTTAACGAGCATTTTTTAAGATTGAAACGATGGTACTGAAAGTGCAAACAACACTATGCGCTTAGTTCCTTCGCGCGCGTTTGTAAAGACGCCTTGCTGCTCGGTATTTCATTTGAAGAAGATGTACTTTTCAACAACCGGAACTATTGTTCTTGGCATGCGGAGGCTGTCTTTCGCCATCCCAGGCAGAACGCATTTTTTGTTTGCTAGTTTTGTTCTCGGAATAACATAAGGTCTAAGAGAGAAGCGCATTAAAACTTTTGGAGTCGACCGGCGGCTTCAACTGCGCGTGCAAAGTCACGACATGTGGTGCTTTTCCCCAACGTTTAAGACTCCGCTACTATGGCGGCGGCGGCTCCTGAAGCAGACACAAAGGTTTCGAGACTCCTTCTTGCTACAAAGAAGCCTCATTGTTCGTAAACGAGCATCTTGCCGTTTTTAAAACAACATAAGCTTAAACTTCAGCGACGGAATGAGTAACTTCTTTTTGCGTTATTATGTGTTTTGGTTTCTGTCTACTTTGTCTTATATTATTTTACTTTCAAGCCGTGCCATGGCCTCACAGCCCGCGGCGGGGTTGGAAGAGGCAGACTTAAATATTTCCTGTAGGCGCATGCTTTTTCGGGAACACGACCTCACGTTCCGCGAACTGAGACCATACCGTGCAATGGGATAGAAAAAAAAACACACACACAAAACGATACTATAATAAATAATTAGAAAGCACGCTCCGTTGCAATGTAGTGTGGTAAAGCAAAGAGAAATAGGAGGAGCTGTTTCGTCGTTTCCCTCGCGTAATCTGCAAGGTTAAGTGTGATTCCTGTTAGCCTTTCCCAACAAGGACCATTTACGCATTTTTTAAAAAACCGGAGGCGACGGACGAAGAAGGCGATAAGCGTAAAACCTCTCAATGAGACGTTGTGTGACGTTATGATTGATCTGAGACTTTTTGTGTATGTCACGTTCGTCCGTCATCTCAGGCTTCCTCCAAAAATGTGTAACATCAACCAGCTGGCCTGTCTACATACTATTTTTTCAAGGACCATTTGTCATTTCACGAAAAGAACGAGGCTTTGAATACCTTCGAGAGTCAATATCTTTATTCCTGTTTTCTTTGTTTATTAGGGCAGCTAGTGTAGGATTGCTTATTTGCTCTCTGGTTTCAATTTCCAAAAAGCGACGCTAAGATATAGTCATGAAATTCTAAAGAAGAAAAAAACATTCATAATATAGTACACGTGAATCAGCGAAATAACGGCTCGAAAAGTCGGGGTTCTAAGACACGCACAAATGGCTTAATGCAAGAAACTGTAGGTGCATCTACAGTTCAGTCTATAGCCAATTCGAGAACGCTGGACATTATAATACACTGACAATACTAGTCAGCAGAACTTACCCACACATCACGGTCCTTAGCAAGGACCTGGGTTTCTTCAAAACGCGACAGTGGGCGGCGTGTTTGTTGTTGTATGAAGAAACGTTATCGAAAAATTCCCAAACTATCACAAGATAATCTAAAAAAAAATAGCTGCCCGGTTGAAAAAAAAAAAAAACTTCATCAGTGCAGTTTTGGCTGCCATACCATCGTCACTATTTTGAAACGTAGTGAGGCAGAAATCAAGAAAACAAATTAACGACGCAATAAACACGATACTTGTAGACGCGTTCCAGGCACCGTGCTGTAGCATAAGCGCTTAGTCATTAAAGCATGAAGCGAACTGACGAAAATATTAAAGTAGGTTTCGAGAAAATTTTGAGTTCCCAAGCAATATAAATAAAAGCTATTAAACGGAGCACCAAAGCATAAAACAATAAACACTGATTGAACTAACATTTGCTGAGGTCATCGTGATGTACCACTTCTTGTCAAGGCAACTCTTGTTACAGAGTTACCCTATTTTTTATAAGAGAAAAATTTGCTCTCTACTATGAAAGCTATGAGATTTTGGTTTCGAAGGCTCTGCCCACGAGCTATGTTTGAGTGCAGTTTGTGCATCCCCAGCATCCTCACGGAGCAACATGTTTGCAAACACGATGTTGTTCTTCACCAGTGAGAAGCGGATATGCTACCATATGAGTAAAAGGTAGAATTTTCCGCTGAAGCATATCAGTGAAAGTCGCGAGCTCTCAAAGCTAATTACTTTTATTACTGTGCAGAATATGCTGTACTCTCATATTTAATGCCAATGTGTGCAAGGCCACCAAGATGTATTTTTGTCTCATTTTGTCAGAATGAAGAGCAGCATAACTTTGGTTTGCATTCAGGGGCAGTGCTGCTGACTCCTGCTTATAGCAGGAGTCAGCATCAATGGAACACTATCACTACTGCATAATTTTTTAATACAGCACTGAACCTACAATTGATCGAGTGAGGTATGTCTGCTGTTCCGTACGTTGCTCGAATACCAATGGTTAGGGACGGGCCCGCCTTACTTTCTGTTTTATTGGGGGGGGGGGGGGGCATGGCGGTCTGAAATGATATGACTAAACTTGCATGACGGCTGAGACTCAAGGACAACAGAAGTTTAAGCTCTGGCTTCTTGAACTCAAGCGAGCAAACATTTGGTCTTGTTTGCTGTCGCGTCGAAGTTTTCCCAAATATCGTTAAAGACAAAGCTCGTTCATGCTCAAAGCAGCCCACAATTTAAGAACTTTATAAGATGCCTCATCTGAAGCTTTTTTGTGTGTTAGTATAACGTCGATCTGTTTACTATTGCAAACCTGAACCAACGCCAGTCGGTGCACTTTCGCACTGTAACAAAAAAGGAACTAAGAAAAATCACCACAGCATTTTTTTACTTTTCTATGTTACAGCATTTATTGCGCGACAATAAAAAATTTGTATGAAGAGATTTGTTGTTTTTTTAGTCCAAGGGTAGTTTTGCAGTAAAATGATATTTTGTTGTACTTAAAATGCAAAAATAATAACTCACCATAAGCAGATATTTAGAGTGGAAGCGTAAAAATAAAAAGCACACCTTTTACATGTTTTATATTTATTTACTTATTTGATGCCTACACTGCCAAGCGGCCATTTCTAAAGGAATAGCTGTAACAATAAATAAAATGCAAATAAACAAATGGCACGGAACAACAACAAAAAGAAAGTAACAAGAAAAGACTCAAATTACTTACTATGATTTCTGAAAAAAAAATAGAGACGGTTTATTTCTTGCTTTACCTCCGTTTCACATGAAACACTCGACCAAAAAAGCAGAGCTAAGAGCAATATTATTCGACGTGGAAGAGGAGTGTCTGACCCCAAAAGGGGTCCAAGCACTTACGCGTGTGCACGGACTTGAAAGAGGCCCTAGCCGCTTGCCGCAAGCGAAACTCCCCCAGAAAGACGGGAAAAAAAAGCTATAGCAAATACCCTCAAACTCAGAGGAGTTAAAATTACCATCTCCTGGGTTCCGGACCATGCCGGGATTAAGGGGAACGAGAGAGCACACGAAGCCGCGTGGGAGCTCATTTCTCCTACCTACCAACCTTCACCCCCCCCCCCCCCACGCAACAGGCCAAAGCGCGATTCTCAACTGACTACGGCCCTCCGCCCGTAGTTATTGAAAAGCACTCTCATGACGAAGTGGAGCCCGACTACGGCAAGGAGGCGACCCTTGCCCGCCTCAAACGATGAAGGGCCCTGCGTAATATGTGACCTCAAGACGATGACCCGCTGCCAAACGGGTACGGTCTGTGGGCTACACTGCATCCTCGGAGACCCCGAACCAAAACGGCCGTCTTCCCAGCAGTCGGGGCTAAGTTCGAGAGATATGCACTCAATACAGACGCAGAAAAATAACACTCCGACGACGGACCTTGCAGACGATGCGCAACTGGACAACAAGCCACAAGCGCCCGTCTCTAATGGGACTGTGTGGAGCTCAGCCGGACGCGGGAAAAGCAATTCGAAAACTGCAACCCAAGCTGCGCCCTGGATGCCTTCGGGACTGGATACACGCGAGAGGCGCACCGCATCACCGCAAAGCCATATTAGACTCGCTGCTTGACTTTGTCGCGACAGCAAACATCCAGAACTCCGTCTGATTACAGACATTTCTGGTACCCCCTCGCTATCCATACCACATTCCCCCCTACCCCCCCCCTTCTCTCACCGATGTCAGTAGACGATTGATTAAAGAGAGTCATACGCGCCTCACTTTTTTCATCTTTCATAAAACATGTTTAATCAATCAATCAACTCCCGTTCCCATACATTTGTGACTACAGAGATGTCTGTCTCTCGACTAGACAGCCTAAAGATTGTACTAAATAAAAAAAAATGATGGGAAGCACACTCTAAGTAAGAAAAATAAGATTAAACGCGGCAAAATGTCCCTACTCCTTTTTCAAACTTCAGTTATCTTCGATCCACCTACCAATGTAACTTCGATGCAAACCGAACCGCCTTCTATCCCCACCCTGCACCCTATCCCAAGAGGCTTCGATCCAGTGCCAATATATTCAAACAGATCCCACCACCAAGAACGCGGCCTACGCCCAAGAGAGGCACACCCAGAGCCGGCGCTGCTTTCACAACGAGTGATATTGATGCGCAGACAAGCGTCAATATCTTCATACAGGCCTCACTATCAGAAGGCAAAAAGATGCAGACAGGAGAAGGAACAATATGTACCCGAAGCCTATATACGACGCCGCATATCGGTTATGCCAGTCGAGATATCACGAGCACAAAACAATGTCAACCGCTTCCTGATGGAATATTACGCGCCGTATTAGGCGCTTCTTATTCCGCAGTCAAGTTGTAATAGCGCTAGTATACTAGCACTAGTCGTTATCGATATATGTTATCTCCACGAGCACCTCGCAGTTGTTCCGCCCCCTCTCTTGAACTCCGCGGTCCTCCTCCTTCAGACGAGAATCGCCACCGCTTCGTTTTCTATCGGTTGCTTGCTTGCTTGCTCCCTATACATATTTTCATTCCTCTGGATCAAACTTCCTCCCAACCCTGCACGAAGCTCGCACTTACACACACGCGTGGGCTTACTAAATAGTACACACAGAAGCGAAAAAGCACTACTGTGCAAACACATGCGTGCATTTATCGCGATGTTGGTGCCGCCTCTGCGATAAAGAAATTTATGGCGCGCGATCAGAATCTCCGATTAACACTGCGCAGGCCTCGGAGCGTCGGGGGCACGCAGAAGGGGAGGCTGCTGCCGTGATTAACCTGTTATCGTGAGGTGTTGTACACTTAGTTTGCAACTTGCCCCACGGTGGCTGCTCCAGAACAAGAACGGACCTCTTGTGGGTGGTGCATTTAATTTGTCTTGATTTGTATTTTGTCTCCTCGTAACTGAAGAAGCCTTCAGAACGCTCTTAAAGCTGAAAAAAGACCATGAAAAGAGGCTGAGAAAAGAAACACCCGAGCCTTCGAGGAATTGACATGTTCTGGTTATCATCATAGGGGCGGAACACTTGAGACGGCGATGACTTCCTGCTTTGTACCGAGCAAACAAGCAAAAGATGTGCAAAAAGGTCAGCCAAAGCTTTAAGGAGAAGAATGTGTTAGGGAAAAGACAGCTCTTCGTCTTTGCAAGTTTAAAACGTTTGGCTTTTGAAGAGGGAAAGACATGGTAGAAACATTTTTGAGATTGAACATGTTACTTTCGCTTCGACGTGCCCCCCCCCCCCCCCCAAAAAAAAAAAAAAAAAAGAATGATAAGGAGGAAGACATTACAGGAGTACACTTAGGACTGCTTATGTGTAGGAATGCGAAAGCATTTTAACACGCAGCGCATTCCTGTCCGCGGCGCGGATGACAGTGGGCAGCGCGCCCGATCCTTCGCGGCGCGTCAGTTCCTCCGCGTCCCATTGATTCCTGTGCGGCGCGCCGGAGCCAATGGGTCTTTTTTCTCCGATTCGCTGCTACAGACTACAGGCTTCGCTACATGGAACAGGGGACTTTAGGTGCCGTTTGGCGCGGCTTCAAAAGCTAATAACGCCGGTTCACTCTATAAAACAAGTAATGCTTTCGCATTAAAAAAAAGATCAAGAAACGTCACACAATATATCAAAATGTGCGTCTTGAAATGCAGCTTACTAATATACAAAACTATTTGCTTAGCCATTATAGCAGTTTTGTTATTAATGCAGAAACGCAAGTTATTTCTAGTTAAAAAAACTTCATAATTTATTTATTTCGTATTCTCTTAACTCTTGCAGTGTGTTAAACTAACTTGTGATGGCAAAATGTTGTGTAGCATATAAGCTTCAATTGAAAAAAGCCGCAACAAACCTTCGCTCAACTTTCTGCTTGTCTTCGGTATAGAGGCTTTGGCGCACGATGTCGGCTCCAAAGAGATATTCTCTAAGCCGACAAAGCCTGTAAAACAGAGCTGCTATTATTTGAGTGCGTAGAAAGTTGTCATAACTTAAAACCATGAGAATAGAAAAAGAAAAAAAAACGGATTGCTCAACACAGAATTTTAAGAACAGCTGAGTTTATTCGAACAGACCAAAACAAAGAAGGATCAAGAAAGCAGAACCTGAAGTCACGAAGATTTTGCCAGACGCGTCTTAACAGGCTAAATCCTTATATCACTAGCCACGCACACGACAACGAGCATCGCAAAGATAATCTCCGTCCATATTACGAAAACCGACCAACTTCCTGATCTCAGGGTACTAAATTTTCATCATTATTTACAATACCCGAGACTGTTAAAAGCTGGGAAACTTGGTCGAACCAAAAAGACAGGGGAAAAGAACGTCTCAAACGTTTTTTCTGCCGTCTTTTTCTTCGACCAAGTTTACCAGCTTTTACCACAGTCTCGGGTATTCTACATCATGATCAACTTCCACCAGCTCGCCTGTGCACTCACTGTTTTTTTATAAATTATCATGTTCCCTAACCAGCTCGATAAGAATAATGTGCGTAGGCTATTATGTATTTTTTATATCATTTCATATGCGGGGAAGCTTTTAACAAGCACTTGTTTTCTGTCTTCCTGATACAACAAGTATCTTTGCATATAGGCATGAGCAGAAGGAAGAACACGCAACTTGTTTATTCCGAATCGGACTATAACTACTTTTTCTTATCGTTTACATGCACATGGAGTTATTGATTCAGTGTTACTGCGTATTTCTTACCATACCTTCTGATTTTTCAGGTGTCCACCATTTGTTTGGCACTTCAATCGCTCGTGCAGAAAAGCACCGATGTCATGTTAGCGCTAACATTATCGGACAGTGTACGCGCATTCACGCAAGAGTGTATTTAAGTCCAGGAATTAAAAAAAAGGTAACTTATAAATATTTTATCTACGTGTTTGAGAATTGCTTCAAGCTATTTATGTTATAATTATTTGTGGTACTTGCCTTTATAAACAATCGGGAAAAAATGAACATATTTTTCCCTGCTTGAAATGCAGTACTGAAATTCGAGTTTAACCAAATTGCTGCCAGCTTCTATCCGCAAAAAAAAAAGAAAAAGTTAGCGTTAGTTTAACAGCTTGGATTATAATGAATATATGTTTTACACAGCGCTGTGGCACGTCATATATTAATGTCTCAATTATACACGACCGCAGCTGGCCGGTACCCGGCTTCGGATGTTATGTCCTGGACGGCTTCGATTTGCATTTCGATAACTTTCCGGTAGAATTCTCTCTACACAAGAAATGACATAAAATGAAAAAAAGAATAAACCAAGCAGTATAATCGATCAAAGCAAAACGACAAGAACTTGCGTAGTCGCACCGCGGGATAATAAAAAATGGTTACCCTTATCGCGCGCTTCGTCCACGTCCGATTTCACCGGCGGCCGTTCCATCGGCATGATAACGAACCACGGGCACTTTGTCCGCCTGGCCACCCAAAAATGGCGCGAGCACTCTACTCGTGTAACGTATCGATTGCTGTCCCACCATATATTACATTTATTTGTTTCACTTCTTATTCCATCCTTCGTCCACTACGCTTCGGCTCATGTCTTACCCCGTCGAACAATATCGAAGGAGGTTCCCGTAAAATTCACAGTGCGTAACTTAGGCGACGTTTCCTAGCCGGTCCTCACTGCGCTAGGCAGGGGACCCGTATTTCAAATGGCGAGTTCAATCGATCAGATGAGCTTCTCTTCCCAGAAGCGCAGGGATGATTGTATTGAATCCCCTGTCGCAACACCGACGGCCATCCTTCAAAATTGGACTGTATACTGTGATCTGTTATTTGATTCCCGGGAATGGCTTGCCAGCTCGGGCATATGTGTTTTAAGTCCCGTGTATTGGAAAAATCGGCGTTGGAAACTTTAACACTTCGTAAAGCAACACGAATACAATAAAGCCTAAAAGCATAACATCTATTCAGCGATGCACGCACGGCTACGAACTTTTGCAGCTATGACCGACGAGTTTCATTTTATTTAATTTCATTTCATTTCATTTATTTAGATTCAGAGCACAAAGCATTACAGAGGAGGAGTAGGGGAATAATGAGTCGCTAGTGAAAAACTCACGTGGGAAAATCGATAAACATCATGAATCACAAAATCAAGTAAACATTGTAATCGAAGCCTTTTTGAAAAGAGCACTGTCAACAATTGAAAGAATGGAGGCCGGAAAATGGTTCGATTCATGGGATGTCCATTGTATAAAAGAGTGGTAAAAAGCATTGCAATTTGAATGATGGATGCCAACTTCATGTTGATGATCGACTCGTGATGAAACATAGAAAGGAAGTTCAAGAAGCCTTCCTTGCAGCGTACAGTTAGTGTAATAAATTTCGTGAAATAGGCTTAACCGAGCTATTTTTCTGCGTACTGAGAGATGTGGAAGTGGAAGGTTAGCCTTCATTAACGATAAACTTGCCGGTCGATGATATTTAGAGCAATCAAACGTCCCGATCTGATTTGTATGGCTTCGAGTGATGCAATTAGTGAAGACTGACAAGGGTCCCAAATAGTAGGCGCATACACCGGCTTTGGTCGTACGAGCGTTTTTTACAGTATCACCTTTAACGATTGCAGTGCCAATAAGAACTTTCTCTTCAAATATCCCAGTATGCGATTTGCATTGTTGTTAGTAACGCTATCTATGTGATGTTTCCATGTTAGATCAAACGTGATATGTACACCGAAGTACTTGTACTCTGAGATCGACTGTAATGCAATTCCTTCAATATTATAACCCGCAGGTACTGTTGTACATCTAGATATGCACATAGATTTACATCTAGTTGAGTTTAATTACATTGATCATGATTCGCACCAAAGTGACGATTCATTAATTTTATTTTGTAAGTGTCTTGATTTAATGTTATTGGTTACTTGCTGCATAGGACGCTGTCATCAGCGAATGCCTACATGACTTTCACACAAGACCTTCATACATGACCTTCATAGTATACCTTCACACATGACCTTCATGTATGACCTTCACACATGTCTTTCATACCGGTCAAGTATAGTATGAAGGTCATATGTGAACGACGCAAGCTGTGTTTCGCATAAGAATGATTTCCGTAAGCCATGTTGAAATGGGCAAAATAAGATAAAGTATGTTTCGCTTTGAAAACGTGCTCATGTGTTTCAAGCTTCAATAAAATCTTCGTAAACAAGCGATGTCACTGATGAAAATACGAAAAGCGACACGACCTATACTGTAGGCAACCCTCAAAGTGCTAGAAATATTATAAGGAAGTGCACGCATGCACACATATAAGCCGTATCCATATGTGTTGAATTATCCTATGGTCACGTAATTTAAACTGTCGACACATTTTTTTCCTTCCTTCTGTCTACAGGGGATGTCGCGGTCAAAACCGTCGACATCCCCTGTATCAATATAATAATTTTCTAAAACATTCGAAGGCTGTCCATGAAAGGTTTATTGTTTTGTTTTGTTTGCTGTCTGTTTCATTTCTATAATATTATTGCGCATTGACTACATCCTTTATTCTCTTCTGTAGGTGCTTGTGCAGTAAGATGTAATGACCCCACCTGGCAGAACCTCCAAAAGGAGGCTAGCGGTTTTTATAAATAGAAATAAAAAACAAACAATGCACGTGGAGTCGCATAGACAAGGGAATCCGGCGTTCTAGAGAACGACGGTGATAAGCGCGGCGTCAAAGCGACCCTGCAGCCCTGGGGTGGCGGGGATTGGTGCTTGTCGTGGCTGGGCATGGGCGTCATTCCAGGCACGAACGCCACTCGCAGTCCACACCGGAAGAAAGCGGAACAGAACGGTCGGGGGCATCTTACGACAACCATCAATGGCTGAAATGCCGTTGTTTGTTTTCGCTTCTTTTTAATGGACGTGTTTCGCAACTGAAATCGACCCTTTCTGTACTTGAGATGCCTTTATCGTTCGCGAGACTCGCAATTTGTTCCTTTTCCTTGCTTTTTCCACCTGATATGTACATATTTTTTATTTGTTTAGTTCTAAGTCAGAAAATTGAAAACCTTTTGGGTAAAGCCTCGTAACTCAAAAAACAGCTGAAGCCCATCTTGCTTCAGTGAACACGTAAAAAACAAAGTGCAACGTCGTGGAAGGCTAAGAAAACCGATGTGGAGGAACGTCTGACACGAAAGAATCACGCAGTCGAAGAATACGAGTGTACAGTCGGCACGGAATGAAACGCGAACAAGGAGCGCATGGTTTTCGACCCACGCTGAGTCACCTAGAGACGCAACACCGAAGGTTTGGATGCACTGAGCAAGAGTCTAACACATCGAAGGAGGAGCCATCTTCTTGCAGCTCCTATCTGGTTCAGGTGGTGCAGCATCTAGCGAAAACCATGCACCCACTGTTCGCGTTTCATTCCGTGCCGACTGTACATGTCGGGTGAGCCCTACGGGACGTGAGGCCGCACAGATAGCGTAAGATAAGAGCACGGTTTTTTTACGAATCAACGGTCAAATTTATTCTAGCCTATGGGAACGAAGTTCGATTAAGACGTCGACAGTCGAACTGCACGCAACGTGCCGACTGAAGAAACGGCTTTTTTATACGAAGCCTTCGTACGGATATCAGAATAAAACAATAAAGGTATTTACTAATGCCACAAATCGGTGTATTATGAATAAAAGAAAAATATAACTTGTTTCATTTGCATTAAGCTAAATTATGACAATGATGAATCCTCAAGGATTTATCATCTCGCTTAGAAATGGTGTATCTTTACTGTAAACTGATGTTCAGTGAGCCGTTATAAAGTGGAACTCATTAGGCGACGTAGTGTCCTAAAACAGACCATCGCCTTTGTGATACGTTAATATTACGACTTGACATAAATCCAGCATTTTTGTTCTGTTTTTCTATACTCGGATTTAATCTTATGGTGTTGCTGGTTTTAATCTTTTGTTGCCACGTCATTCCGTTTCTTACACGGTGTGTTTCGCTAAACGTGAACTTTCGCACACAGCTCGTTAAAGGCGGGGTATAACTGCCCTGACCTTTAAGCTTCTGTGTTAATATCGTACTGTCATTACACAAATCGGCAGGATATAGTTGGCAGTGGTGGGCAGCAATTGGATATACTATACTCACCTAAACAAACATTTTCAAGTTTGGTTTTCAGAAATGTGCATGCGAGCAACTCTATTCGACGTCAGTTTAAAAAAGTGGTAGATTCATAGTGAGAGTTACACCCAGGCAGCTTGAGTCGTCCCATGTGTGACGAATAAAGCATGTCTTAACTCATCTTTGTTTTTCTTATCTCATCGTCCGACACCCTTCATGTGTTCTGCGATTATAGCTATCAACTCCGAAATTGCTTAACGTTTAAACTCATTGTCTCCTGTGTGTGATGCCGGTAGGACATGTCGACGCCCGAAGGAACCCACTTCTTCCACAAGTAGTCGCTGTCAATAGGTAAATTGATATTATGAATTTTGCAGTCCCAATGCTGCTTCGCGTGATCGTGCCGATACTGAAATTCACAGCGTGGTTAACTACTTTCTAAGAACAAAGTTTGGGCAGACCAACAATCGAACATGATATTACATTCGGGCAGTAGCAGGTCGTTCTATTTCAGTTACCTTGGTCGAATAGCTTACCATTTAGTTGTGATAGTGCAGCACATTGGGCCCCTTAATCGCGAAGAGAAGAACATCGGGTCAACGAATTAGAGGGGTACTCCAAGGAGTCTGGTTGCAAAAAAAAAAATAATAATAATAAACAGTGGAAAAATTAAAGGTTTTGAACCATTCCAAAACAATTACTAAAACGAAACTGCTTGCAAACAAATAAATAGGTGAAAATAAAATAACAAAATGCTAGCGCTTTCTCATGGCGTGTTTGTCTGCCACGTGAGCTGCGGGCGACCGAGAAAATCTGACCCCACCCCATTATCCGTCCGTTCCCGCTCTGCCGGTAACATGGAACCTTGTCATTACAATGCAGCCCAGCCGAGTCGGCAGCTGACGCCAAACAAGCAGACGGAGGGGTTCTCCCATTTCACCGCTTCACGCTGCGGCTGTCTGAGAAGCCCGCCAATCAGAGCGCGCGACGGTGACGAGGACCCGACAGCGACAGGGACGGGGCCGCTGCTGTGAACCTTACGCTCTCCAACGACCCCACTAACCCGAGCGGGCGCGCGACAAACGAATGGTGCCGCCTTGCATGTCCTCTCCAAACACGAACCAATAATCTTTTTTCTTTTTTGTGGAACCGTCGTCAACATTTTTATACCACCTTTTCTGTCCTCCAGAAACAGCTGCCGCTCGAAGAATAGTTATCTCTAAAATAGTCCCGATCTTGCATCAATGGTTTGTTCTGCGAAACGAAGTATTAAAGATGACATTTGTTGTATTTAGTGAACTAGAACGTCACCTCCCGCTTCGAGTGAGACCCTGGAAATGAAGTGGTTCCAAAGTAGTGTCATACCAAAAAGGCCTTTTTAGGCGTGCGACTTAGCATAAGTAGAAGCTACTTTTCTTTGAATCCCTGCTGTGACCTCAGTATACGGTCGTCTTATCAGTGTTAGATCTGGTGTGTATTTTATACGAGCGTACAAATAAATTCAGTCAGCTGCTCTAACAAATATAAACGGCCCTCTAAAGGGAATCCGCCCCCCCCCTTTTTTTTTGCAAATATCCGGGACCACCTTGTTAATCCACAAAATAACGACCGCTTTCACATTACGTCATATTTCTGTATGCGTGAACCTTTCAGCCCGCTTCAGTTGCAAGCTCCCGGTGTGTAGCAGCATTACCGCACTGTCAGTGACACAAAGAGAGCCAGTTAGGCTGGCGGCTTTCGATAAGCATCTGTCGAGGGCGGTGGGGTGCCCCAGACTACGTACATGGCGGCGGGCTGGCCGCCCTATCGGCGTTTCCAATCGGCAACTGGGGGCCGTGGGCCCGCCTGCCGCGCAGTGGCCGATCTGTCGAGGTTTGGGAAGAAGAGTCCCCGAAAAGCGTGCCGTGCCTGACAGACACGCTCTGGATTAATTCCAGCTCTCCCGGGTTACCCTCTCAGCAAACACATATAGAACTATACAAAGGCGTCATTTCAAACAATTGGCCAATGTTACAAAGAGCAGCTTTAATTGTAAACTCGGGTCATATACTTTAATGCAAATTTGGCCGAAAAAAACAACAGAAGGGAATGATAATCCTGCACAGACACAAGACAAAAATGAAGTAACCAGGTCGCTGCATTTCTGTGTCCGTGACAGTGTCTGCTTTTGTGTTTATTTCTTCTCAGTGATCAATCCTCAGCGTACTTGCGGAGTCGACGCTGGTAACGTTTTATTTTCTTCGAACGGTACATGAACAGGGGTTTTTATGCTTGACAGTTTTTCTTTTTAAAGACGTGACAGCTGCACTAATAAGGTTTATGTCGGGGAGTTATACAGCCAGGGAGACACAATATAGGGCGCTAATTGTGGAGATCTCTGGGATACTGAACTAAAGTTTGATATTAAATGCTTAGTCAATAAAAAGTGTACGCAGGGTTTTGATTTAAAGCTTGCTAAGCGTCATCGAAAACAACTAAATCAGTATATCTTAGAAATGTTTGGACTTCTGAGGAGCTCTAAGGTGTACTAAACTTACCACTCGTGCAACACGCGCTAGGCTGGTGATGCAAAAACACGGATAATTTTTTTCCACGTCTTGAAACTATCAGCTCATTTTCACTATTACAAAGTTAAAGAACAAATTCGAGGGAATTATCCAACTTATCAAGATGATTAGCCCTCTATAAAAATGTCCCCCTGACCGTATAGCTCACCTGCACAAAGTGGAGTAATGTAACGTGCACTGCTTTAAAATATCTATAAAGTCTAATATAAACACGTTCTGTATATATGCAGCTGCCATCTCGCTTTGGTAACTTATTTTTTTTCATACACACTTCCGAAGAAAGTGAAACGTAATTCTTAAAAATCAAAAAACGCAAACACCAAGGACAAGAGAGGAGAGGACAAAGCGCTTACTTCAACTGGGTGTTTAATGCATTCCCCGACGAAGACATACAAAAAGAAACTAGACATGTGAAGGTAGAAATAGGTAAAGTCACAGGATCCTGGGAAAGTAACGCCAAGCTCCCCGTGTGGTCGCCATCTTGGTCCGTGAAATGAGCAATTTCTCCTTGACCCCTCCGTTCTTGGTGAGCCGATCTAGATTCGCTGGTGACGGGTAGCTTTATGGAGTCGTTTTTTGTATACCGAGATTTTGCTAACCACACACCGGCGAAACAAGCGTACACCTTCGTACCGCCACCAGATGCTGTGTCGGTGCTTGGAGGCACTGAAAAATAAGTTTACTGTCTTGAAATACGCAAGAAAAACAATATAATTGTAAGAGATCCATGGAGATGGGCATGAATAATAAGTTGATCGCATACAAAGTGCAAAAGACTCTTATATTGGCGAAGAACGCTTCCAGTACGATGATGCTTCATGGTGATCTTGGCGCGACTGGTTTAGAACGACCCCCTGGAAGCTTCGAAGATTTAAATGGACCAAGATGGCGATTTCCATGGCAACGTAGACCGATTAGCCAATCGCTCTGCGAGGTTTGGGTCGTCTGTATGTTAGTATCTGTTTGTCTCCGGCTAGCAGGTAGGGAAGGGAATGAAGCTACTTTCCCAGGATCCAGTGACTTTAGAAATAGGTAGAAAATTAATGTTACAGATTATATATGCATTGAAGAAATTAAAATTAAATGTGATTTCACCCCTTTACAGTAGCAAAAAAAGAGGAAAATAGAGAGTACGATAAAAATCAAAACTTCGAAGTAAAAACAAAAGCATCCCAGATCAAATGTGAAGTTAAAAAACATTAAAGCGACCCCGGTTAAGAAAAATGTTGAGGTAACCCATCTCTTTTCAGACAACGCTATTGATGGTGTGCTTATGGAAGCCCTCTCTTTCTCAGAAAACGCTATTGATGCTGCTTATGTTTTCTAACTTCATCTTTGACTGGGTTGCTTTGGTTTATACTTCTGAATTTTGTTTTTTATCGCACCCTCTGCTAGTCTAAAGGGGTGAAGTAACGGTTAATTTTAATTTCTTTAATGCACATATAATCTATAACAATAATTTTTCTCATATTTCTACTTTCACATGTCCAGTTTCTTCTTTTATGTCTTCCTCGGGGAATGCATTAAACACCCAGTTCGAATACGCGCCCTGTCCTGCCCTCCCTTCTTTTCTTTGGTGTTTGCGCTTTTGATATTTAAAAATGTATAGTAAACTAGCCCACCACTTAATTTTGATTCAACGTTCATCGCCTGTTGTCCTAGTGGAGCAGTTCCGTAAACATTTTCAAGTAATTTTGTAATTGCAGCCCTCCGGACGTTGAGGTGTGAACACAAGAAATAGCAAGTTTAAATTTCAACGTCGTAAAACAAAAGTTAAAAAAAAATTAAAAAAATAACTCGGCAGAAAACATGTCGGTTTGATTTTCTTGTTATAAGTACGAGGGCACATTTGTGTCGGGTGTTGACGTACGTATCGCTTTGACGTAGTCATATTTGAAGTTTGAATGCAAAGTTTATTCGGCGCATACAATGCTCTTTTTTTTTCTCAAATTTTCAACTCTTTTATGCTGGAATGTTAATTACGCACATCAGCTCCAAATATATATGAAAAAAAGCTTTGGGAGTCTAAGCCACTTTGAAAAAACGGGCTCCTTTCGAATGCCCCGGCAAATCCAGATTATGCAGATATTAGACGGTATGAAGTATCAAGGCGTAAAGATAACTTCAAATGTGATACCTCAGCTACCTTCCATTAATAATAAT
>JAZHYW010035611.1:0-26285 GCA_037355805.1 Ixodes ricinus
GGAGACGCGGACGACTACGACAAGGTGAAGTCCAGCCTTTGAAACGGTACCGCCTTTCTGCCGAGGCGTTCCGTCAAAGGTTTAGAAACGCATCCAAAAAGAGCAGCGAGGGCTACTCGGAATTCGCTTACGGGCTTAAAACCAATTTGATAGAATGGTTGAAGAGCGAGGAAGTGTACGAAAGCCGAGACAAGGTAGTCGAGTGTGTGTGCCTCGAACAGTTCTTTCGTAGCATTCCGCAGTCAGTCAAGCTCTGGGTGCAGGACAGGGTAGGAGTCGACACTGTCGAAAGGGCCGCTGAGCTAGCCGAAGAGTACGCAACGCGTAGAAAGCTGAGCGGAGAGGAAAGCGAACCCGGCCGGAGCGATCAGCGCAAGACCTTCCGACAGGGAAACGGCTCGCGAGAAAACGGGCCCGAGAAGCCCGAAGCAGGACAAAAGGTCCCAGAAAAGAGCGCAGAACACTCGAACGGAGACGAGGCGCGGAAAAGCCAAACAGGGCAGTTCGAGGCTAGGAAGCCGTTCCTGTGCTACAACTGTCAGGAGCCGGGACACACAGCGGCCAGATGTAAGAAACCGCGGGTTGTGTTCTCGACCGTGACCGGTAGTGACGAGGACCTGGAGCTCCTTCGTCCCTATCTTCACGAGCTCCAGGTAAACGGAAAGCCGTGCAGGGTGCTTCGTGACAGTGCAGCGACGATGGACGTTGTTCATCCGTCGTATGTAACGACATCCGATTTTACTGGAAAGGTAGTTTGGATCAAGCAGCTGCTCGAAAAGCACAGTGTCTGTCTGCCTATGGCGACGGTAAGGATAACTGGCCCGTTCGGAGAGCTAGTGACAGAGGCGGCTGTCTCGCAAACAGTCCCGTTGGAGTATCCTTATTTGTTTTCTAACCGGTCAGAATTCCTGCTGCGCGAGAGGGGTCAACAACTGGGAGAGGGACTAGTTCAGTCAGGTACGAGGTCCAAATCGCGTCAGCTCGCCCCTTTGTTGACGAGTGATCCAGAGCCAGAGGCAGCTGTCGGGGAGCAGGCACTACCACAGTTCGAGGCAGAGAAACGGGATGAGAGGGACCAGATTGTAGAACAGCCTGACCTCGTAGCACTAGAAAGTGTACGCCGTCCCAACGAGCCGGCGAAAAAGGCGGAGGAAGACGGGATCAGTGAAATATCTCTCGTAGCTCCGGCGTCACGTAACTTTGGTCCTCTGCTACGAGCAGACGGAGTGTCTTTGACAGTCGAGCAGAAGAGCGACCCTAGTGTGTCAGGGTTTCGCGGTACAGCTCAGGAGATTGCTAGGACCAATGTGACGGGGCATGAAAAAGGCGGATTGTTTTATCGGCGCTATAAGGACCGCATTTTCACGTCTAGAAATCACGTGAAAATCGATCACTACGACTTCAGGGCAAGAAAAAGGAAAGGCAAATTTAACGGCAATGCCGATGGGTTGAGCAGATTTTTCTGGTATCACCAAAAGCGGGAGTGATGATCTCAGAGGTCTCCGTCATCCACGGGAATGAGGATCAAAGTGGGGGCACTTCGTTAAAACCCCAACAAGACCTCACAAATTGCAAAAAGTTTTTGTCTTTTGTATTTTGTTCATAGTGACCTCTTTGGAAAAATGAGTTGTGTTTTGGCGACAGCGGGTCTCGATACCCGCAATTGTCCTAAGGTTTTAAATTTGTAGTTTTTTTTGCAAATTTTTGTAATCCGTAGTCCAGTCTGGCGGGTCTCTGGCGAATTCCGAGCGTTTGGCTGCTGTGTGGCGTGGTGTTGTGTGGGACGTTTCCGCTAATGCCTCCGTTGTAAGAGGTTTGGGAGTTTGTTTGGTGCTTGCAGCGACTTCTCAAGGCCTACTCCAAGCCCACCTCTTCAGGCCAGCGATTGTACCACCGGCCTTTCGAGGTTTCCCTGGCCCCGGAGGGGCTGTTAAGAATGGAACCTTCGGCGACCTTCTTCCGAGTTTCAACGCGGCGGAAACGAGTCATGATCTGTCCGGGAACGTCGCCTGCTGGACGGGGCCTACGCGAAACGAGTCTCGAGGAGTACGGAACCGGCGCCTACGTGTCTGCGCCTGCGGAGACAGGTCTCGACGCGCCCGTGACGTCAACGGGACGTGTGTGCGTGCGTGCGGCTTGGTGCGCTCCGGAAGGGGAGAGAGGCCGGGCCTAACTGCGGAGACAGGTCTCGACGAGTCCGTGACGTCAACGGGACGTGTGTGCGTGCGTGGGGCTTGGCGCGCTCAGGAAAGGGAGAGAGGCATGACCTAATTGCGGAGGACCATGGCTACGACGCACTTCTGGCTACGACGCGGCGGACTTTGCTACGACGCACTTGACGGCGGGTTGCTGCTGCGCACCTGCTGCCCTGGCGGGGAGTGAGGGAGAAAACGGACCCTATATAAGGCGGAGCGCGAGGCTGCTCAGGAGTTCTCTCGGATTTGACGACTGTATCGCAACCATGTAATTAAACCGTTCGTTACGTTACCAATTCTCCCACCTCCACTGGACCCCTGGGTTCTTCACTTCGGGGAATGGTCGTCGTCACGAGCCAGGAAGCTCCCGGACGTGCGGCTCAAACCCCGCCTCTAACAGCGCCATGCCTGGTATGGCCGTCCTCAAACATGTCACTCCCAACCCCCCTCAACCACAGGAGCGTAGAAATATCCCAGTGGCGTATCACGGGGCAACGCCAGCTACTTTCTAATGGGAGCTCTAATCAGGATATTGATTTTCTCTTGGGTACCCGCCTCCAAGGTCCAAGAACCAGCCGATGGTAAACGTTTTGTTAGTAGATAGAATCTCAATACTCCCATCTGCTGTTGTGGTTTTAATAGGGCCCTCCTAATCCTAGTGAATAGTTTGACCACATCTCACTGGGTCGGCGATCCTCGTCGCCCCTTGGGGTCATCACGTCCTGTTTGGGTAGATCCCTGCCAGCCACACTGAAGGTGCAGGTGGTATCCACCTTCATCTTCTTGTCCCTCCCAGAGGGCAACAACGCCACTGTAAAGGACTTGGCCTCACTTCCAGGCCTCTCAGGGTACGATAACCTTCGAGCTCGGAAAGCCTTTCTTGTAACCTCATAGAGGTTGTTGTAAAAATCACCAAATCATCGGCGAAGGCCATGGCATCCACCTTGAAGTTGCCACCCGAAAACTCCAGTCCAGGCTAAATGAACTTTAAAAAAACCGCCCATAAATAAATGAAAAGAAAAGTAGACAGGGGGTCGCCCTGTCACACTCCTCCCGTGGGCTTAACAACCCTTGACTGGTCTTCAAAGGACAAATTTGTATTCGCATTCTCATAAAGATCCTTAATCTACTGAACGAACGAGTCGCCCAGCCCGGCCCATCGAGCTCCCTCCGAAATTGCCGCAGTGGACACTTTGTCAAACGCCTTACTTAGGTCGACGCTCGTCATATATAGCGGACACAGACTCCTGCGTGTCTCTTGAATTGTTGCTGATAACACGAGCACATATTCTGCGCAGCTATCAACTGGCTGGAAAGCTCTTTGGCGGAAATCCAGAGCGACCAACTCGGACACGTTGCGCCAGGATCTTATTAAATAGTCTCAATAGAACGGGGCTACTGTAATTGGACGAAAGTCAGATGGAACTGTAGGCCCCGTCTTTTGGGAATGAACACTGTCCTCGCCCCCTTTAGAATTGTTGGGGCTTTCCTCAAGTACATCAACAGGTTCAGAAGAACCTTCAACAGTATCATCGGCATGGCCTTGAGTTGCCTTGCCGTGAATCCATCCGGTCCGGTGCACACTTTACAGGCAGAAGGTTTTGTTTTATATCTGCCATCGTAACCCTAGAGAAGAGATCTACCGACTGGCTTACAGGCGTCAGAACAGCCGGTGGATCGGGAAAAGAGCATCCAGTCATTATCTGTTCCCATGCGCACAGAAACCCTTGCACATCAGCCACCTCTGCCCGCTGCTCTCCATCAAGGATCGCACGAGCACAATCTGCTTGGCGCTTCTTTTTTTATGCAAGAGGATTTGCTCACCGCCATAGCTCTGAGGAGATGGGGCTCACAAGACCGGCCCCGCACCTTACACTCTGAAAAGGCAGAGGTACCCGCAGTTGCCCCCACCAAACCTATGGGTGGGGGCCTAACTCCGACGGTCTACACCAGACGAAGGCGCATCGCCCACGATCCTCACCGCAGTGGTCATTGTGCGGTGGGCTCAGAAGCACCTCATGCCTCGTCTGGAGGCACCGCAGCGACAGCTGCTTGAGGTCGTTCGTTGTCAGCCCTAAACCTTGGAGGTCTCGGGCACTTTCCGCTGACCACTCCCCCCCGAAGTTCAGGGTGATGCTCGTGGTCATCAGTTTCCGTTCTCCCATCTCTTGCAGCTTGATGAAGTAGGGGGAGGAGTAGTTGACGACCTTTTGGTTGTGGTGAAATGCCAGGTCCATCCTCGTTCCCACCACCTGAGCGTCGATGATGACGGTGTCCTTCTTCTCAAAGGCCACAAGGTCCGGCTTGAGTACTCCACCAGGCAGGTTGAAGTGAGGCTCCCTGAGAACTGTCCATTCAAGCTGTCGAAGACGGGAGCACACGTAACGGGCGAGGTTATCGTGCCTCTTTACCCGGTTATGGTGGCCCCTATGACAGCACTGTAGGACATGTCCCAGACTCTCTAGTGCTCCACACCCAGCCCGGCAGCTGATGTCGACACCGCGACTTCGGCCTCTTCTCTCGAGCGTTGGCTGTGCGTTGACTCGTAGTTTTGGCAGGTTTATGTACTGTCGACCTGGGATCATCCACGTCCCCTCAGACACCCAACGGTGCGCTCCTGGGACTTTCCTTGATTCTTCAAGTGCTGGTCCATTGTTGCTCCGGTGGAGCAAGAGCGGGCCACATCTGCACCGATTACTTAGACTGCAGGTCCATTCCCTTGATATCTCCATGGCTCCAGTGCAGTTCGACGAAGGCTAGTTAGTAGGGGCCTCGTCAGGGTGGCAGCACATTCCGGGTGGTTGCTGAATCTCAGGTTGTCCAGCCTCTTCAGTTTTATAGATAGAACGGATACCCGTAGGGAAACCACCCCCAGCCCGCGCTCTCCCACAGGGGCATGGAAGTACCCCAGTGGAGTATGGTGTGGGAAATCGAGCCACTTCCTCATAGAGCTTCCCACTTTCGTGTCAAGCTTCTTGAGGAGACCACGGGGCCAGCATCCGAGAATGAGGCAATGAAAGAGGCAGGGCAGGAGGTAGGTTCGCAGCACCACTAGGCGCTGTTGGGCTTGAGGGGTGCTCTCCTTACTTTTTCCAAAAGGCCTTCCAACTCTTCCTCTATACCCAGGGTCTTGGTGCCTTCCGGAGCAAAGGTGACGACGCCAAGTAACGCCACGTCGTCGCCACCCCTGAAGCTGGCAGGGGCTGACCGTTGATGGTGAAGTCCGTGGTGGTAAGGACCTTAATCTTCTTGTTTCTTCCCGAAGGCTGCAGTGCCAGGGTGAAGCCCTCGCTGACGTTGATTGCCAACCCTCGCGGTTCCAAGAAGGCCGCGAGATCGTGGAGCCGCTGCTGCAGACCTTGCGGGGTAAATGCCAGCACGACGAGGCCGTCAGCGAACGCCATGGCATCCAGGGCGAAGCCGTCACTTCGGAAGGTGATGT
Source organism: Ixodes ricinus (assembly GCA_037355805.1). Lineage (NCBI taxonomy): Eukaryota > Metazoa > Arthropoda > Arachnida > Ixodida > Ixodidae > Ixodes > Ixodes ricinus. Next base: position 5,638 of record JAZHYW010035611.1, read on the forward strand.
TGTGGTCGACGCTGCGCAGGAACTCATCCGGGACCATGTTGAAGAGGATGGGCGATAGTGGGTCGCCTTGTCGAACCGCCGTGGTTGGCTGGACTCTCAGATCCTCCCCTCGAACTGCAGAGTTAGTGTGGTAGTTTGAGTAGAGTTCTCTTAGGTAGGCCAAGAAGCTGTCATCAAAGCCAGCCCGCAGAGCACCACGGAGAATGGCCTCCTTCGAAACTCCATCGAACGCCTTAGCCATGTCGAGTGCTCGCCAGATAGAGGGGCGGAGTTTTTGACGGGGCCTCGTATGAGCGCAGTGGACAACAGAAGTATATTCTCTGCACATCCGTCCACCGGCTGGAATGCGCGCTGCCGGAAGTCCAGTGATGCGGCTGCAGTAGCTCTCTTGGCCAGGATCCGGTGGAAGAGCCTTTGTACCACAGGGCCGACTGTTATGGGCCGGAAGTCCGAGAGATCCTGTGCAGGATTTTCTTGGGTATGAATGTCGTCCGGGCACGACACCAGGAGGGAGCAGGCGGCGCTGCAGCATCAAGATGTTCAGAAGAACTCGCAGGAGCCGCAGCGGGACTGAACGCAGGAGCCCGGCCGAGAAACCGTCGGGGCCTGCAGCCGAGTTCCTTGGCGGTAGAGCTGCACGGATCTCCTGTGCAGATGCCGGCTGAAACACGTCGATCCTTCGACTTGGAACTGCAAGTCGGTCCCTTGGGGAGGGGGAGGGGCAGGGGGGGGCGCTCGTCATGAGCTCCCGCCATGACTCCAGGAACGGGCGCTTGTCTGGCACGTTTACCGCGCCACAGCGGGCGTGGAGTAGGTCTTCACGACCTGGGCATCCAGAACCACACACTGGGAGCCTCGACTTATTACCAAATCCGGCACGTACCTCCTCTGAGGCGAGCGGTATTCAGGCTCCAAAAGGACCTCCCAGCTCTTTTCTCTGAGTTGTTTGGCTGCATAGGACACAATACGATTGTGTCTTTTATCCTTGCACTGTGCGTTCTAAAACAGTTTTGCGAGATATGCCAAAGTGACTCCGATGACTGACAACCGGCCTGAAACTGGGCAGGAACATTCCTCCCACGTTTGGCTCGCGTTAGATTCGGAAACCCGTGAACACAGAATTTTATCATGTCAATAAACTGTCTACCAGACACCAGAGTGGTTCCCTCACCAACCCAACTAGTGGCAGCTGGAACACTTCCACATTTTGCAGTGCTGCACCGTCAACACTTCGGTGAAGAGACCGTGTCGAAAACTTTTGAACGGCCCGTTTGGACACCAACAACTCGCTTTGAAATTGCAGGACCTAGGGTGCCTACATGTTTCCGCTCCGCTTTAGGGTGGCGCCAACTTCTTGTTACCCTTTCCCAGATCCTCTCCCACCGCCATTTTTTCCCACTTCTTATTTCGCTAAACGTAAACAACGTTGAGTTTCTGTAGTCTCGACACACCGGCAACACTGTGAGGCCACTTCCGTTTCCGTTCATAAGAGGAGTCGGAGGCTCAGCGGGATGGCGGTCGTCGTGGCTGTCGCTCTCTTTATTCGGGTGTTTCATATTTTGAAGTTGCGAGCAGGAAGTGTGCGTTGCTTTTATCGAAACGCGAGTTCCCGCGACAAAATGGAACGCAACAGACCGGCATTGAACGCCGAAACCTCGCCGTCGGAACGAGAGCGGTGAGCGCTCCCTAGCCCTAACGAGGATTAGCGGCGTAGTCCGAGCGCACGACCGGCGAGTGTGACAAAATGGTCGACGAAAACAGCGGAGGTTGCCATGGTAACGAGGTAGGCAACACTGGTTTGTCGGCAACAGGTATCACAAACGTTGTCGCCACCCTAAACAGCGGAGCGGCGGAAACATGTAAGCATCCTAGCAGGACCTGTTTAACCGGTCCTTCAAGTCAATTAAATGTGGCATAACCTAAGGCAGCCAGGCAAATGGGGTGGGAAGAGGCACTTAGACCCTCCAGCCTTCTGAGCGCCATGCCTGGTATGGCCGTCCTCAAACATGTCACTTCCAACCCCTCCCTCAACCACAGGAGCGTAGAAATATTCCAGTGGCGTATCATGTGGCAACACCAGCCACTTTCAAATGGAAGCTCTAATCAGGATATCGATTTTCACGAGGGTACCCAACGTCCAAGGTCCAAGAACCAGCCGATGGTAAAGTCTTGTTAGGAGATAGAATCTCAATACTACCATTTGCTGTTGTGGTTTTAAAGGGGCCCTCTTAATCCTAGTCAATAGTTTGACCACATCTCACTGGATCGGCGATCCTCGTCGCCCCTTGGGGTCGAACATTATCCCCAGGTACTTCCATGTGGATATCACGTCCTGTTTGGGCATTTCCCTGCCAGCCACACTGAAGGTGCAGGTGGTATCCACCTTCATCTTCTTGTCCCTCCCAGAGGGCAACAACGCCAATGTGAACGACTTGGCTTCATTCACTTCCAGGCCTCGGGCTAAGATAACCTTCGAGCTCGGAAGGCCTTTCTTGTAACCCCATAGGGGTTGATGTAAAAATCACCAACTTATCGGCAAAGGCCATGGCATCCACCTTGAAATTACCACTCGAAAACGCCAGTCCAGTCTGCATGAACCTAATGAAACCGTCCATAACCAAATTAAAAAGAAAAGGAGACAGGGGGTCGCCCTATCTCACTCCTGCCGTGGGCTTAACAATCCTTGACTGGTCTTCAACGGACAAAATTGTAGTTCGCATTCTCATAAAGATCCTTAATGTACTGAACGAACGAGTCGCCCAGCCAGGCGCATCGAGCTCCCTCCGAAATTGCCGCAGTGGACACTTTGTCAAACGCCTTACTTAGGTCGACGCTCGCCATATATACCGGACGCAGACTCCTGCGTGCCTCCTGAATTGTTGCTAATAACAGGAGGGTGATTCCACGTCAGTTCATGCAATGATGGTCCGAGTCATATTTTTGATATTTTTGTTAAAAATATATATGAAAGCCATGTTCTTGGGAGGAACATTCAGCTATATATGAACGCCGTAACAATTGTTTTCGCTGAGATATAAAATAGAGAAGCTCGAGGCGTGGAAATCGCGAAGATTTCACGATGCTACTTTGCACAGTCGTCATTTTCTCATCGAAACTTTCCCGTCACCATAACTTTTTAATACATTTCACGAAAGATATACAACACATACACAAAAAACTAAAAATATCAATAAAATATTTCTATGCAAACAAAAAAATCAAACATGGCATAAAAACGCGTTTTAGAGACATATTCACAATTTTTTTGCAAATAAACTATATTTTATAATACTTTACAAAACATATCAAAATGATCGTATTTAAATTATCTTTACGAATATATAAAGATAAAATGCCCACCCTTAATTGTCTTCTTGTTATTAACGCGGAAATGCGGCTGATTTCTCAAAATGTGGCAAGATTGGGCGTCGATATTTCAAAAACTCCATCTTTTATTTCTTTTAAACTCCCCTTGGCACTTTGCAGTGACTTGAACTAACCTGTGATGGCAAAACATTGAGTAACATATGACCTCCGAACGGGAAAAGCTGCGACAAACCTTCACTCGGAGCGAGCCGACGTCTCGTTATGGCGGCTTTGCCGCATAACTTCGCCTTCATGGAAGCATCAAAAGCTGGAAATCGGGACCCGAACGTAGTGAGTGGAAAGTCCTGCTGTTCCGTGAATTTCTTTATCGTTGTGTGACCATACGCTCCCCCCCCCCCCCACCCCCCTTTCGGCCCTGCCCTCTTCTTCCCACCTTATCACGAACAAGAAACGCCTGCGAACGTCACGGCTGGCGGCAGTTACGAATCGTAAGCACATCACATTACCTTGAAACTTAACGCTAAATACGTGAAAAGTCAGTTACGGCAAAATAAGGCGAGAGTAGTTGTACACGGAAATATCCACGTCAGTTGGTCAGGAACACTGATCTCAATGACAATTGCTGGATCGCGCTTCCCGCTCCCGCAAGTGAAGCCACCGGACGCAACCTCGCTGGGATACGATTTGCGGTTTTGCCAGCGTTTTGCTGCGGTTTTCCAGCGTGCTGTAAACACGTTTTCTACTCGTTCGTCGTCATTCGCCGAAGAAGTTTTTAAGACTCTGTGTATTGTTGAGACTTGCCGTTGTGAACACGTGGAAAATTTTACGAAAGCGCAGTGTCGCAGGAAAAAGGCACAACTCGTCGAAAGCAAGGGTCTGGCGGCGTGTTCAAAGCTTCCTTGGCACGCCGAAGTGCCGTGTCTCTGTGCCTTCGCGCGCTTGGATACCGACCAAGAATCGACGCCGTGTGGATGTGTTTTGCGAGTGCAATGTGCGTGAAGCCGTATCAAAAGGTACAACTCGTCGAAAACAAGTGTCGCCGGTCTCGCGGCGTGATCAAAGCTTCCTTGGCACGCCGAGTGATGCATCTTTGTGCCTTCGCACGCTTGGATACCGATCAAGAATTGACGCCGCACCAAAGTTCTGAACGTGTGTCGCGCGTAGATGCCTTTAGATCATTTATATATATATATCGGCCACGGAGTTCTGGATCGTCCAGCTGTTCCGGTGAGTTGCTATCAATAAAAGGGGGAGATCTGTACGTGTTCTTATGTACTATTAACCATGGCTATGTTCCAAATCTACTCTAATGGATTACGTGGGAGCACGAATAGAGCAACGCTGTGGAGCAAGGAGGGTTTTCGAAAGCAAAAGTACAAGACGGCGAGAATGAAAATCTTTGAAGCGCGGCCGATATGGTCGTGTGCAATCTGTTGACCAATCACAATTAGGCGAGCCGCGCTCAAACGTCAAGTGCAATTAAGTAGGTTGATAATGAGCCAGCACTGATCAGTGATGAGGAGCTGTTGTGCACGGTATTCTGTAAATCGTCTAAGGACGAAAAAAAGACGTACCTTCCCCCCATCTTCCGTCGCTAGTGGACGCTGGATTAAGCTCGTTCCTAAACCGCGAGGGCCGCAAGTATACAGACGTCAGAGTAAAGTAAGACGCTGATCCAGAGGCACATACGGCTTCACGCACATTGCACTCGCAAAACACATTCACACGGCGTCGATTCTTGGTCGGTATCCAAGCGTGCGAAGGCACAGAGACACGGCACTTCGGCGTGCCAAGGAAGCTTTGAACACGCCGCCAGACCGGCGAAACTTGCTTTCGACGAGTTGTGCCTTTTTCCTGCGGCACTGCGCTTTCGTAAAATTTTCTACGTGTTCACAACGGAAAGTCTCAACGGTGCACTGAGTCTTAAAAAACTTCTTCGGCGAATGACGACGAACGAGTAGAAAACGTGTCTACAGCACGCTGGAAAACCGCAGCAAAAGGCTAGCAAAACCGCAAATCGTATCCCAAGCGAGTGAAGTCCGGTGGCTTCACTCGCGCTGCAGCGAACAAGCGGGGAAGCGCGATCCAGCAATTGTCATTGAGATCAGTTGGTCAGGAAACATTGCAATTCAAACCCTGAGATGCGGAAAAACAAAAGATAACGGACAGTGCGAAACGGAAATCTCTAACGCAGCTGAGGTTATTCACAAGAAGAACGACAATAAATGCATGTCCACACAGAAAGAAAAATAAGGAAGGTAAAAACATGCGACCGCAAGGACTTGACTGAACCTAACCAGACAAACTAGATCAACGGAAACGGACATCTCTTCCAAGGTCCTAAACAGATGAGTTTCACCACACATGGGAACCGACCGAGACAGAACCGCTAACCCCCTCCTCCCATTTTACTGCCGTAACCCCCCTTCCCTGACACACACAAACACACAAACTACACTCCAACACCGAAAACTCCAAAAACATTACAACAAACGAAACGTTCACAGGGTGACGCAAAAGAAAAGACGGCTGACTATCGCTATAAGTGGAACTTGTACGAGTACAGTACAGTACAGTACAGTGGCAGAAAATTGTACAGTAATCTTCCCAACCGAAGTGCAGAGTTTTCATTGGAAAAAAATAACTCAAGTGTCTCTCTTCACATGTGTGGTTACGTCCACGCAAGGCACGCAAAGCTTTGCCGTTGTCAGCGATGACACGACACATGACACAGCTCACGCTCTTCTAGCCACAGAGGCCATAGAAGAGTATGTTGATGAACATTACCCAGTCTTTTCTGAAATAATTTTTGTATCAGACGGAGCGGCGGCGCATTTCAAGAATCGCTTCCAATTGCACGAACTGTCTCGGAAGCCGTACTCTTCGGCAAGATGGATCTTTTCAGTCACTGGACACGGAAAAAGCGCTTGTGATGGAGTAGGTGGTGTTCTTAAACACCACGCAACGCTCACCAACTTGAGATCTTCGCTCAACTCAACGATTGTCACCGCTAAAGACTTTGTGGAAGTGCTGCGTGAAAAAGTAACAAATGTCTGCATGTTCCACCTGTCTGCGGAACGGGTTCGAGAGTTTCGTGCGGTGAAGCAAGCAGAGTGGACCACCGTAAAACCTGTGAGAGGAATCCAGGCATCTCATCTGTGGAAGTCATCATATGCCGAGAGGCCGGATGTATACATGGCCACTTGCGCAACTGAGAGTTTTAAGCTTATGTATGCATAGTTAGCGAATTTGCAGAGTGGGGCCGTTTTGTTTTTGTGAATTGTAAGCTAATTAATGGTATTCCAGCTCAAAGTCCGTTTTCGCGTCAGTTATACTCACCCCTTCTGAAAAAAAAGAATTTGAAAAATATAAAATACATGCCATAACTAACGCTCAAAATGTTTGGTGCTGTGCGGCAAAGCCGCTATGACGAAGACGTCGGCTCGCTCCGAGTGAAGGTTTGTCGTAGCTTTTCCCGTTTGGAGGTCATATGTTACTCAATGTTTTGCCATCACAAGTTAGTTCAAGTCACTGCAAAGTGCCAAGGGGAGTTTAAAAAAATAAAAGATGGAGTTTTTTAAATATCGACGCCCAATCTTGCCACATTTTGAGAAATCAGCTGCATTTCCGCGTTAATAACAAGAAGACAATTAAGGGTGGGCATATTATCTTTATATATTCGTAAAGAATATTTAAAGACGCGCATTTTGATATGTTTTGTGAAGTATTATGAAAGATGGTTTATTTGCAAAAAAAATTGTGAATATGTCTCTAAAACGCGTTTTTATGCCATGTTTGATTTTTTTGTTTGCATAGAAATATTTTATTGATATTTTTAATTTTTTGTGTATGTGTTGTATATCTTTTGTAAAATGTATTAAAAAAGTTATGGTGACGTGAAAGCTTCGATGAGAAAATGACGACTGTGCAAAGTAGCATCGTGAAATCTTCTCAATTTCCACGCCTCGAGCTTCTCTATTTTATATCTCAGCGAAAAAAATTGTTACGGCGTTCATATATAGCTGAATGTTCCTCCCAAGAACATGGCTTTCATATATATTTTTAACAAAAATATCTAAATTATGACCCGGACCATCATTGCATGAACTGACGTGGAATCACCCAGGAGCACATTTTCTGCGCTGCCATGAACCTGCTGGAAAGCTCTTTGCCGGAAATTCATAGCAACCACCTCGAACGCACGTTGCGCCAGGATCTTATTAACCCTCTAACGCCAAGTTTATTTTTCAGTCGACTAAAAAAATATTTTTTTTGTGGGAATGTGGTTTTTAAAAGGATACAAGCATTGTGAATTGTGACGGGTACCCTATTTGGCTAAAAGAGGTATGTCGCGAATTCGCGACAACAGGCCACGAAGTCAATAATTTTACCACGCCATCTGAATAAAATTTATTTTTTCACCAATAATATAGCGTAGTAAAAAAGTCTCGAAAGGAGTGAAACACAATTTTGCTCATTGTGTTCCCACAACAAACAAGCACAGCGCAGAAAGCATCTGGCTTCTACTTTATGGCTGATGGAAATCAAAGAAGCAGTTGGTGTTCTTGTTGAGGCAAAGATGTGCGTTGCATTTGCTGCACATTACGTTGGTATGCCCCTTGCAACCAGGTTTCTTGCACCGCTGCCTCGTGTCTTTGACAACCGGCCAATGTCCTGTGCTGTCCGTGCGGACGTCCTCGTCGGGGATGTGGCTCGTGGGTCCTCGTCGCTTCTTCATTTCGAGTTGAGCTTGAAGAGAGCCGGAGGGTCGTCCCCGTTTCTTTGAGGAGAGGTTCTTTCCTTGCTTGCAGAGGGCTTCCGCAATTCCAAGCCGGAATTTCAGCAGGTCTCTCTGCTTATTCTTTGGTACGCCCAGTGACTGACAGTCTCGTCGGTAGAGGAGCCAGCTCACAACAATCACCATGTCCAAAAAGTGGAAAAAAAGCTTGAGGTAAAATTTTTTGACCTCAACTGGATCCGATAGTATGCTATCAGTGCATCAAGGAGATCAACACCTCCCATGTACTTGTTGTACGTAACAACTGCGCTAGGACACTCAACCTGGACAGACTTCTTTTCACGCCTATCCCACCTCATGACAGTGGAGACGGGTTGTGCACCGGCAAAGGTACTTGCGGTGGTCACCGATCGGTTGTCGTACCACTTGACAACGATCACCTTCTGGTTATCCACCACCGCCTCGTACTCTTCTGCACTTCCTCGTCCTCTCTTGCGGAGTTCTGTGTCCGAGGCCATATTACAACCCTGCAGTCGATTCGCACGCACAGTACCAAGGGCATATATGCCTCTTTGTGCCAAAGTCACGAGAAGCTTCAGAGACGTGAACCAATTGTCAAAGTACAGAAGGTGGCCCAGTTGAGGCTGCACGCACTGAGCCAGCTTTATGACGATGTTACCACTGGCCCCGATGTCAGGAAAACCCGGCACTTGATCGATGTGGCCAGTGTACACGTCAAAAGAGTGTACAACACCCCTGGAGTCACAAAGTATGAATATTTTGTAACCCCACTTGTGAGGCTTCTTGGGGAGGTATTGCTTGATGCTGGAGTGCCCTTTGAATGGAACCATCTGTTCGTCCACACAGAGGCATTGTTCCTGAGGAATCTCCTCGAATTTCGGGAGCAGCATCTCGAGAAGCGGGCGAATCTTGAACAGTTTATCCTTCGGGGAGCTGTCGGCTGGTGGCATGCTGAGGTTGTCGTTGAAGTGCAGCGAGGATTTGATCTCCTCCCACCTGTCGCGCGTCATTATATCGGCCACAACTGGTAGTCTGCATTCAGCTGACCAGTACAAACGAGATCGTGGTAGCTGGAAGATCGACATGTAGACTGTGCAGCCTAAAAACTGCTCAAGTTCCACCCGGGACAAGGCGAGAGGCTTATTCGGGTTTTGCTGTACTGCGTAGAGATTGCTCTGCTGCAGGATTAGATTGAACACGTTGTCGTCGAAGAAGCCCTGGAAGTACTCAATTGGGGACCTGACGGCCTCGCTCTCATGCGCAGGGCCTTTCCACTGAGGAACGTCATTACTCAGAAATGAAGATGTTTTTGACCAGTGCACTGGCCGATTTACTCTTTTCGAGGGAGCTGGCACCGATTCTTCTTCTTCACTTTCTTCGCTTGTGTCATTATCGGGGGCGCGTTGAACTGTTGGGGAGGGTTGTAGTCCGCATCCTCATTGTCAGTGTCACTTAAGCAGCTGCAGCAAAAATTCTAATAGAGATTTGTATCGGACCAATAGAGATTTCTATCGGTCCAATACGAATTTCTATTGGTCCTATAGGAGTCTGTATCGGTCCCATAAGAATCTGTATCGGTCCCATAGGAATGTTCTATCGGTCCCATAGGAGTGTGTATCGGTCCCATAGGAGTGTGTATCGGTCCCATAGGAGTGTGTATCGGTCCCATAGGAGTGTATCGGTCCCATAGGAGTGTGTATCCGTCCCATAGGAGTGTGTATCGGTCCCATAGGAGTGTGTACCGGTCCCATAGGATTGCCTATTGGGCCTATGGGAATTTCTATCGGTCCAATAGGAACTTAGACTGGTCCCATAGGGACTTTATCGGACCATTAGGAATCTTTATCAGTCAAACAAAAGTTTTGTTGGCCAAATAGGAATGCCTCCTTGACTAGTGGAAACCTCGAATCATTCAATAGGAATGTCTAAACCAATTGTGCATGTCTATTTGAGCAATAGGAATCAATTAGACATATGTCTGTCAGAATAGTCCGTGTCAGATAATACACCTGCACCATTTGATGCATGTGTTATGTAACCTGGGCTGTGTGATGCAAATATCTATTCCACGTCCGAATTTGGATGTGTCCACACTAGAACAGCATGTATAAAAGTACATTAGTCAAGTTAATTATGCGACAATGTTACGCTTTTTTTCTCTCAATATTTTCGAATGGCAAAAATGGTTTAAGCCCAGGTTACATAACACACCATCGTTGTACATCAATGGGTTATAAAAATTCATATAGTTTTGTAGCTCGAAATTAATGCTAGAATAAGAGACTCAGCATACAGTCACAATTTAGAGGAAAATAGCATATTGAAATGCTTGCTTTTCTGAATGAATTTTAGGGCAATATTCTAAATAAAACTTGGGAGCCTGGTGCGTTAAAATAATTTACTAATAAAATACTGTAAGGAGAGTGTAAATAAAAGTAATCTCCACGAAAAAATAAAGAAAATATCTTGATGGGTTGAAACAAGAAATCTACTTCCTACTCCATTTCACCCGAAACAAATGGCAAGTCGGTACTAGTCATGATTTACACATTTATTTCCTGTGCTTATAACAATAGTTGTATTCACCCTCTTTTATTCCTAAGTTTGTAAAGACATTTTTACGGCACCCCTCTATCGCGATTCGGTCAGTTTCGGTTTCGATTTTGTAAGGAGCTCGTATTGTTGAAAAACAGCACGGCTGGGACGAGGACAAAAAGACGAAGAGAACACAGGACAAGCGCTGTCCTGTGTTCTCTTCGTCTTTTTGTCCTCGTCCTCGGTCACGCTGTCTCTCAACATGAATTCTCACCAACTTGCCCAGTTATCTATCCCTATCGAGCTCGTACTAGTTACAAAACCCCATCGCTAGCGACAGCCGACTTTTTTTTTTCTCCGACATTGTTTTGTTGTGCGTCGGGTGCGTTTCTGTCGCGGGACGGAAATGCTTTTAGACATGGAAATGTGCTAATTTATTCAAGTTTATCTATCTGTGAAGTTTCCTCTTATGTTGATTATGTTCAAGAAGAGCGTGGAAGACCCACGACGCGACAGTCTAGCGAGCAACTCAACACAGTTGGTAAGCATGCTTCTTTTGGTCTTTGTTTGCATTGTAGACGCGTGGAAGTTATGAACATTAGGGAGTTTTAGAATAACGTCCGCAACCTCAAATAAATAACGTCGTCGCTACTGCGAATGCGCAGACCCAAAACGAGCATTGGGGCTTGGGCTTTGGGGCCCGTTATTTCTCGGAAATAGCGTGGGTACCGCAAATGGCGGCGCCCACGACATCTCCGTTGATCGCGTCTTCGACGCCCGCCGCCCGCTCGGGACTGCGTGAGTCGCACTTGGCGACCGCGACCGCGGTTGGTATAGTCAAAGCGTATTGAAAATGTCACATACCGCTGGATTCAGAGCTCAAAGCTATCAAAGCGCGTGTACTTACGATCGCGGCAGAAATGTAAACATGCCGGGGTAGTGGATCGTCGTGGCCTCGGAAGTACAACAGAGCAGCTTGGCAGTGACAGAAACATGCGGCATTGAGTATAAAACAACTATAAAAATGTTATTCCAGACGAAAAGCTTGTTTAATTTTAAAGATATAACATTCTAACTTCAAAATAAAAGCTATCGCAACATCTTGGTGGCGCTAGAAGTGTGAGATGCTTGCGTTTTGGGTCCCCGGCAGAGAAACGCTTTTGCCGTCCGTATCGCGAGATAAAGTAGCGCCCGTTATTCTAAAACTCCCTATTTTCTCGGCACACTTTTGCTTGTTAAGCTAATATTTTTTTAACTAGTTGTGCTTGCTTTACTTGTTCCTTACGTTTGGAACTGTGCTTGGAACGTGTAGCGTTACGTCAACAGAGCACGCTTGTCAGATCTCATAATGCTACCTTCGGTCCGTGGTCCGAGAAAGTGTAGCTTACTGGTCTAGCAGTGCGCACTTACTGTAGCCTTGAACGGGACAATTGATGGCACTGAGCATATCTTCATTTGGCGATTTGAACTGGGTTCCAGGCACGTCTCATGGCCACGTTGCCCGAGTTTCGTAAGCGGAAACCGGGCTATGCTTGTGGTGTCAGCAATGAGTCAATAAAACGGTCGCGGGTTCTACTCAGACCGAGGTCCCTCGACTGGTGGTCGCCGCCCGAGCGTTGCGGCGTAGCCAGGCGCAGCGGAGTCACCCAGGGACGGGAGCGCGGGGCCAACGATGCCATGACGTCACAAGCGACGCTGGCCGGCTACCGTTTGTGCCGTCGTCGCCGCCTTGGCCCGTCGCCAAGAACGGGCTGACGCGCCGGCGACGCCGACGCGTCAGCGAGCCACGCGACGCGTCGAGCGGACGGCTGCACGGCAGGATCGCTGCCGCGTGTGTCCGGCCTGCGGCGTCCGTCCTTCGGCACGCGGGCCGCCGTCGCCGGCTGTGCGGTCTCCGGCTGGTGATAGCAGAAGCCGCCACGCACGGCATCTGCTCCGTTGGTGTTCGGTCACCGAACGGAAGTCGAACCGCCGCGAGAGCGGCATTGCCGTCCATAATGGATACCCGGGCGAACGACCGCGCTCCACCGCGCTGCTATAACTCCACCGCGGTAACCAGAGCCTCGACGCCCCAAATGGTACCGGTACCGACACTCCGGTGGCGTCGCTCCGTAGGCCGGGCTCCGTGCTGGAGGCCCGGCTCCGAAAACACAGATCAGTCGGTTCCGGTTTCTTCAGTTCTCTCAGCGGTACAGAAACATGCGTCACAATGTCTACGCGCCAGCTTAGTGCAGTATGCCAGGGTTCCCAAGAAGCCTAAAGACACAATTTAAAAAAATTAAATTAAATCGTCTTCATTGTCCCTTTGATGCTACCTCTGCCATTACGTCGATTCACCCTCGGCTCCCACTTGAGAAGTTACGCTTCCAGGCATCTGGTTCATGCAGGGCCACTACGCCGTTGACAGTCAAAAAATGCGTTAACTAGTTTTCGAGTTATGGAAGTGTGACTGTGATGGTACTGTTAAGGCCAACTAGGGCAAACGTTCGATCCCCTGACCTTCCCGAATTGGTCTGGGTTTACATACCTACTATGTATTTGTTGACCGAGTCCAAATGAAGCGTTGGTAGGAATCCCACAAACATAGAGCTGATATTAATTTGACATTATTTAATTTCAAGGTTCTTCAGAAGGTTGACGCTTGATAAGTTTTGAAGTCAGTTAGGCTCATGATGAAGCCAGAAAACAAAGGAAATCCAGCCTCTTAATTTTATTTGCTTCAGTCTGAAATTTCCAACATGCTCCAGTCATCTATCTAATGGCTGCCTTAATCACTTTCTGTGGTGACATCGTCCTCCACCTTTGCCATGCCGCCGATTAACTCTTTTTGTTTTGTTCTGCTGCTCATTTCAGGATTTCAAGCAAGAAGGTATGCCATTATGCTCTGGCACATTCAAGACTCAGTTTGTGACAGTGTTCAGCATCCAGATGCCTTCATAACAGGAGCAAGTGTACCCCAAGACCCTTTTTGCATAATAAAATGCATAAAGGCACCACCATACCCTTGTGTGCTCATGCAGATGGCCTATATGCATGCTAACACACCAATAGGCCGATACACCAATAGGCCCATACACATATAGGCCCATACACCTATAGGCCCATACACCTATAGGCCTATACACCTAATAGGCCCATACACCTATAGGCCGATACACCCATAGGCTTATACACCTATTTATTCAAAATACCTCAAAGGCCCGGTGGGCATTACATGAGGGGGGTTATTTTCCAACAAAGGCATATAGTACAACGCAAAAACATTGAAACAAAAGAATAACTGAAATTAGAACATATTGGTGTGCGACAAATGACGACAATAAGCACAGGACAATAACTAAGAGTAGTTAAATCAGACATGGGAAACACTTTGGGACAAAATAACATAATACAATGCTAATAATAACGGAGCACCGAAGAATGTCAGCTTGCATACTAGCCTGGGATGAGAAAGAAGTTAGTAAGTGCGCTGCGAAACATTTTTGCATCAGATATGGTGACAATGTCGTCGGGAAGACCGTTCCAGTGTTTGATGGCTTGAGGAAGTGCTGAGTTATTAAATGCTAACGTTGAACCAAAAAGGCGTTTAAAGCTTTTGCTGTTATTTTGACGATGTGACACTCTATTCGGTGGTTCTAAAAGTGATGAGCTGGAAAGACCGGGGTTATAATGCAACCGATGAAGTAAGCAAAGAAGTGCGATTAGTCGACGAGTCTCGAGGGGATGAATAGAGTTATTTTGCTTAAGAAGGGAGACGCTGGCAAATCGGGAATAAGATGATGATATGAATCGGGCGGCACGGTTTTGGACAGATTCTAACTGGTTAATTAAGTACTTCTGATGAGGATTCCAGATAGGTGAAGCGTATTCTAGTTTTGGGCGTACGTAGGTATTATAGGCTAGATGGCGTAGATGCGCGGGTGCGGCTTTCAGGTTTCGCTTTAGGTACCCGAGAGTACGTGACGATTCAGCAGTTGTAATGTTAATGTGGGTGACCCAAGACAGATTCGAGGTCAGATGCACGCCGAGGTACTTGTAAGATGAGACAGCAGGTAGAGAAGCGTTATTTAGGGCATAACAGAAAGATGAGACTGAGCGTTTCCTAGTGAATGAAACCAGATTACATTTATTTACGTTTAGTTGCATTTCCCATTTTACACACCAGTCGAGGACCTTGTTAATATCACTTTGTAGGATGTCATGATCAGTTTGGTTGTTAATTTTTCTATACAACACACAATCGTCAGCGAAAAGCCGGATTGTAGATGACACGGTGTTTGGAAGATCGTTAATGTAAATCAGAAAAAGAAGGGGCCCAAGGACTGTGCCCTGTGGGACACCAGAGGTTACATCGGTAGTCGTAGAGTGAAAGTTGCCAACCACAGTAAATTGCTGTCTAAGGGTTAAAAAGTTACGTAACCAAGAGAGCGTGAGGGAATCCAGGTTTAGAGCAGAAAGTTTGGATATTAGGCGACAGTGGGGTACCCGGTCAAATGCTTTAGAGAAGTCTAGGAAAATAGCATCGGTTTGAGAGCCGGAGTCCATGTTAGTATGAATATCGTGGGTGAACTCGAGCAGTTGTGCTTCGCATGAGTAGCCCTTCCGAAATCCATATTGGTACTTGTAAAAGAAGTTGTTGCTTTCAAGATGTCGTATGGAATGGGAAAATACTATATGTTCTAACAATTTTGACACGACACTGGTTAAGGATATGGGGCGATAGTTAGCTACAGATGATTTATTGCCAGATTTAAAGACTGGAACGATCTTCCCAATTTTCCAGTCCTCAGGAATGGAACAAGAAGACAAAGATTGTTGAAATAACAGGCATAGTAGCTGCGAAGAAATTTCACTGGTATTTTTCAGGATTTTAGAACAGATGTTATCAGCACCAGACGACGTGGATATATCAAGGTTACTTATAAGTTGACTAATACCGGAACTTGTGATAGAAATGGGATTCATGAATGGGTAATCAAAATCTGCCACAGGTGGAACGTTCGATTGGTCCTCTCTAGTGAATATTGATGCGAAGAATTCGTTAAAAACGGAGGGACAGAGAGCATCAGCTACAGGGTTCCCGGTATTATCGGATAAGGAAATAACCTGGTGAGATTCCTGCGGTGATATTATTTTCCAGAATTTTTTGGGGTTGTTAGTTAGAAGGGAGGGTAAGTCGGAGCCGTAATATTTTTCTTTGGCCAGGATAATAGTGGAGTCGTATTCTATCTCGCAATTTTTATAGTTAGCCCACGCCTCAGGAACATTTGACCGTTTAGCAAGGCGAAATAGTCTTTTCTTTTTTCGGCTTAGGATTTTAAGGGATTTATTGAACCATGGTTGGTTGCTATTGGAGTGAATGTGGACTAATGGGACAAATGCATCGATTAGTTTAGATATTTTGGTCTTAAACAGGTGCCAGTTTTCTTCAACAGTTCTATTTTGAAATCCATCAGCATAAAATGGAAAAAAGAGAGAAAGTGCTTCGTTAATTGAGGGAAAGTCGGCTTTGTTATAATCACGAATTTGCTTAGTCATTGCTCGCTGCATATCGGTATGAAGATTAATGCTAACATTGATCAACTTATGATCACTGAAACCGGTAAAAAGTGACAATGAAGAAACAGACTCGGGATTTGATGTAAGAACTAAGTCCAAAATATTGTCGCCACGTGTCGGTTCATTCACAATTTGTACCAGGTTAAAGTTTTGACATACATCCAGGAAGTTTATTTCCTGCTGAGCATGTGAAGTTTGAGTGGACCAATCAATAAGTGGAAAGTTGAAGTCACCAAATAAAAACAGGTTCGCGTTTGGAAAGGCCTGGTGTAGGGCATAAAGTTGATCATGAATTATGTTGGTAAATTCGGGGCCACTGTCAGGGGGACGATAACACACACCCAGGATGTTCTTTTGGAATGAGGAATAAAAGCTAACCCAGATTATCTCTAAACTACAATCATTTGGAATCTCGTATGAAGGAATCTGTTTTTTAACGGCAATCAGCACGCCACCACCTCGCCTGTCCGGTCTGTCTCGACGATAGAAGTTAAACTCAGAACCATTATTAAGGATTTCTTTATTTTTAATATCAGGTTTTAGCCATGTCTCAGTAAGAATCGCGATGTCAGTATCAGTGTCGTAAAGATAGGAAGAGAATGCATCGCGTTTCGGTATCACACTTCGTATATTTGTGAATGATACAGTAAGTGCAGGGGGCTTATGACAGGGAGAGAATTCGTCGAAACAGCACGTCGTGGGATCGGTGGCCTATTTTTCCTAAGCTATCTTGGCATGAGTTCAACGCAGTCTGAGTCAGGGTTGTACATATAGATAGTGTTATCAATCTTTAGTTTGTCAAATGATAGTCTAAAAGAAACGTTTTTATTCTTAGCGAATTCGATTAGTTTCCTCCTTGCGTGGCGGACTGAGATAGAAAAGTCTTCTCCAACAGAAAAGGGTGTTCCTTTCAACTTAAAACCTGAAGACAGGATGCGGTCTTTTTCTTTGAATCTGGAAAACTTTACAATGATAGGGCGTTTTTTCTCAGTGTTAAACTTTCCAATTCGGTGGGCTCTTTCGATACTATCTGGGTGGATACTGATTTCGAAATGATGGGAACAAAAATCTATCACCTTCCCTTCGGACGAGGCCCATGATTCATTTGCGTCATCGATGATACCATAAAATAGCAGGTTAGACCGACGAAGCCGATTTTCAGCGTCATCGCATCTATATGCCACATCATGCAACTTTGAAGAAATGACAGTGAGTTCACCTTCGGAGGCAGGGGTATTCTGCGTGGCTTTACATCTCGTCAGTTCGGCCTCCAATTCAGCAACTTTCGTAGTTAGTCTTTGTATCTGCTCGTCCGAGACTTTTTGTTGTTCCTTTAGGGTTTTTATTTCCGAGATAATTCCTGCCTGACCATCTTCTATTCTCTGAACGGTAGCCAATATTTCTTCCTGTATGCCCGGGCTGTCAGTGACAGGTCCGGGGTTAGATTCTACATCGCCCTGTAGGCCGACGCACCTATAGGCCGGTACACCCATAGGTGTCAATAAACCGATGGGCTATCGGTTTTTCTCTATGGGAATAAAAGGCCCATACACCTATAGGCCCATACACCTATAGGCCGATACACCCATAGTTGTCAATAAACCGATAGGCTATCTGTTTCTCTATGGGAATTTTCGCTAGGTGTCGTCGCTTCCATCTTCGGCGAGGAACGCGTCCTACACAATATTTTCTTCTTCCCATAGAAGGAGCGAGCTTCCCATGACCTACAAAATATAAAACTATGGCCATGACAAACTATGGCAGAGCCAGAAATATTATCTTTTTTAGATTAGCCGAACTGCGACTTGCAAATCACTGAATGCCGAGTGTCGCGAATTGGCGACAAAGCGAACAGAACACCTTACTTTTTCAAAGACCTCGGTATTAAAAAGGAAATGTGGTTTGCACAGTTAGTTGGGACCACATATAAGCTAGAAACAACTTTAGAAACGACAACATACCTCTCGATTACGCTAGAAGGAGGGCTGGGAATTCGAAAACCACGTGCTCTGAAATCTTGTTCACCGGTAGGTAGGTAGGTAGTGAACGTTTGTTGCAAGAAACATTCGAACGGTCGCCCTGGGCGTGGTTCGAGGGGGAACAGGTTCTGAGGCGGTCTTTGACGTGAAGGAACGGCCGCAGTGCTCAGAACGTCGACTCTAGGCCCGTGCTCCTGGCGCAGGAGCTGCGAGTCCAGGATCTAGTGCGATTCTGGCCGAGTCTCCCTCCAGGCCGGGCCCAGCCTTCCAGGCTGGACGGTCTTGATGCAGGTGAGTAGAAGACTAAGCGCCCTCTTTCTTTCGTCGGTGAAGTGACCGCACTCCCACACGAGGTGGTGCAGGTTTGCACTCAGGGGTTTCTTTGCAGGCGGGACAGATCTCAGGCTGTTCCGGTGCAGATGGTGGCGTTGCATCTGCTGCGGCTGTGGCTGGGAGGCCGGCGTGGTCTGGCTGCCGACACTGGCGGGTCTGTTTCGGCCGATCTTGCCAGCACTCAGTTCCCACTTCCCGTCGGTCGTGGGGGGTCACGGCACTACTGCCGGTCTGATCCTACGCAGAAGGACCATTTTCTTCCTGGAGTAGCGGCCGAGCGGGATGGGGTCGGGTTCGCGCGGGAGGAGAGGCCAGGAGCTTCTTCTTTAAAGGGACATTCTCGAGTGGTTTTTGAGTTCGTGTTTTGATGATGACAGCTGAATTTAGACGCCCCAAGTATCCCTAAAAACCAAATAGTATAGTCATACGGTGATTATTTCTTTAATAAAATGTAATTGAAGGCCGCCAAACCTCGGATCCATCCGAAAACGAAACCACTCTCATTGGTCCTCGCACGCTTATCAGAAGTATCTCGGGCCAATGGCGTTGGACGACGTTCCGTCGCGCAGTGATCCCGAGGTAGCCGCATCGGCCGAACCTCTTTGTCATTCGAGCTTCGATCATGGCGGCGTTCTCTACGCTCGAGGACCTGATGCCGTTGGAGGTTGAAATTCTTCGGCGGACAGCCGACCTGGGGATGATTTCCTATGACGCCACTCCGA
This sequence comes from Ixodes ricinus, assembly GCA_037355805.1. NCBI lineage: Eukaryota > Metazoa > Arthropoda > Arachnida > Ixodida > Ixodidae > Ixodes > Ixodes ricinus. Next base: position 24,852 of record JAZHYW010035611.1, read on the forward strand.
CGTGCGATGTGGACGATAGCAGCGCTTCGGAGTCCTGTTCGGGTTCCGAGGACGATGAAACGCAGACCTTTTCTGGGCGTTCTTCGATTTGCGGTTGGGGCAAGTCGTAACCAAACCAACGTTTGACATCGCAGCGTTACCTCTGTTACGTGATGTCAAACGATGTCGCCACGTTGACTTTCGCCTCGGGAGGACGGGGGAAGGCTGGTTCAGACATGTGCAACGAGCGCGTACCTACGACTGCGTCCGTTGCAACCGGAGCGACCGGAACGGCAGCTCTGCGCCGCGCGTACACACCTGCAACCACTACAAGCACAGCGGGTCGCCGTCAGCTGTTTGAGCGGCCCCTCTAAAAGGGGACGCACTGCTACTCAATGCCGTAACAGAATAGAGACAGACAGTTTTCTATAGCCTAAAGCTTTATTATTGATTTTTCTTGATAGGCTTGCAGGGTACAGTGGATGAAAAAAGAAAATAAAAAGATGCCGTACGCCGTCTTGGACGATCACGACTCTATACACGACATTGCAATAGTACAAATATCGCCACACGCATTTTCTACGATTATAAAAGACAATGTAATCTTAGCAGCGATATAGCAACGTAGAAATATGATTTCGTGATCAGATAGACGTTGCGAGCGTTCAGGATTGCTAACACTAATAACTTTTCTCCGGTGATGAAAACGCGTGAAACTTCGCGTCCTTTATACGGTACGCGCCAGTAATACCTTGAACTTGAGCACACGCATGAAATGCGCCAAATAAGAAATCCGGGCGATGTTCGAGGACACAAATGCTTAGAAAGCACCACTGTAGTCGAAGTAAACAAACACGACGGCACGGGCGTTTCTGCTGTCTTGAGAGTGCCGCCACGGCATCGCCGCACGAGTAGGTGGGTCTTCCCTTCTAGTACGTGCTGGGTTATCATAACGACACACGACGAAAATTCACAGTCAAGGATAGCGCTTTTACGCGGAACGATGAGCTTTCACCACGCCGTCCACGTCGATGATCAACACCGACGCCATGTGCGCGCAGATACGTGCGCTTCCGCGCATCCCGGGGGAACGGGAAATTCACCCCCGCGGAGGAAGGCAAGGAGAAAACGTAGTCCCTTGTTTGTGAAACGATAATTGCAGTGTCGCGTATTCTAAACTAGAACTATTTTACGTCTTGTGAAATTATCATGCACAACATATTTAAATAAACTGAAAATTGTTTCTTTAGCGAAATTTTACAAAGGCCGCCAAAATTTTCAAACATACGATAATTTCATTGGTCCTCGCAAGTACAGGAAAGAGTCCGCGCGTATTTTATTCCTGCGTGATTAATAGGCGGTTCTGCCTTTTAAAACTGAAGATACTCATTCACTGACACTTCCTTAACGCCATCGCACCAACAAGTAGCTTCTCCAAAAACCGCTTGAGTGTCC